>JAILYF010000170.1:0-101642 GCA_025491095.1 Brachionus asplanchnoidis
GTCAAGAAGTCCTAAGGACGGTCCAAGAAGTCCGTAGGACGGTCAAAAGTCCTTAGGATGGTCAAGAAGTACGGTCAAGAAGTCCTTAGGACGGTCGAAGAGGTCCTCTGGACGGTCAAGAATCCTTAAGACGGTCAAGAGGTCCTATGGACGGTCAAGAAGTCCTGAGGACTGGTCAAGAAGTCCTTTAGGACGGTCAAGAAGTCCTTAGGACGGCAAGAAGTACTGTTGGACGAACTAGAAGTCCTTAGGACAGTCAAGAGTCCTAAGGACGGTCAAGAAGTCCTTAGAACGCTCAAGAAGTCCTTAGGACGGTCAAGAAGTCTTTAGGACGGTCTAGAAGTTTTTAGGAGGGTCAAGAAGTCCTTAGGACGGTCAAGAAGTCTTTAGGACGGTCAAGAAGTCCTTAGGACGGTCAAGAAGTGCTAAGGACGCTCAAGAAGTCCTTAGTACGCTCAAGAAGTCCTTAGGACGGTCAAGAAGTCTTTAGGACGGTCAAGAAGTCCTTAGGAGGGCGAGAAGTCTTTAGGACGGTCAGAAGTCCTTAGGACGGTCAGAAGTACTTAGAACGGTCTTGAATTTTATGGACGGTCAAGAAGTCCTTAGGACCGTCACGAAGTCTTAAGGACGGTAAAGAAGTCCTAAGGACGGTCGAAAACCTTAGGACAGTCAAGAAGTCCTTAGGACAGTCAGAAGTCCTAAGGACGGTCAAGAAGTCATGAGGACGCTCAAGAAGTCCTTAGGACGGTCAAGAAGTTCCTTAGGACGGTCAAGAAGTCCTTAGGACGGTCAAGCGTCTTTAGGACGTCAGAAGTCCTTAGGACGGTCAAGAAGTCTTTAGGACGGTCAAGAAGTCTTTAGAACGGTCAAGAAGTACTCAGGACGGTCTTGAAGTTCTATGGCGTCCAAAGTCCTTAGGAGGACTGTCAGAAGTCCTAAGGACGGTCAAAAGTCCTTAGAGACGGTCAAGAAGTCCTTAGGACGGTCAAGAGGTCCTATGGACTGTCAAGAAGTCCTAAGGACAGTCAAGAAGTCCTTATGACGGTCCAAGAAGTCCTTGGACGGTCAAGAAGTCTTTAGGACGGTCATGTAGTCATTAGTACGGTCAGACCCTTAGGACGGTCAAGTCCTTAGGACGGTCAGAAGTACTTTGGACGGTCTTGAAGTTCTATGGACGGTCAGAAGTCCTTAGGATGGTCAAGAAGTACTAAGGACGGTCAAGAAGTCCTTAGGACGGTCAGAGAGTCCTTGGACGGTCAAGAAGTCCTTAGGACGGTCAAGAAGTCCTTAGGACGGTCGAGAGGTCCTATGGACGGTCAAGAAGTCCTTAAGACGGTCAAGAGGTCCTATGGACGTCAAGAAGTCCTGAGGTCAAGAAGTCTTTAGGACGGTCAGAAGTCCTTAGGAAGTCAAGAAAACTTAGAACGGTCTTGAAGTCTATGGACGGTAGAGGTCCTTAGGATGGTCAAGAAGTACTAAGGACGGTCAGAAGTCCTTAGGACGGTCAAGAAGTCCTTAGGACGGTCAAAAAGTCCTTAGGACGTCAAGAAGTCTTTAGGACGGTCAAGAAGTTCTTAGGACGGTCAAGAATACTTAGAACGGTCTTGAAGTTTATGGACGGTCAAGAAGTCCTAAGGGTCACGAAGTCTTAAGGACGTAAAGAAGTCCTAAGGACGGTCAAGAAGTCCTTAGGACAGTCAGAAGTCCTTGAGGACGTCAAGAGTCCTATGGACAGTCAAGAAGTCCTAAGGCGGTCAGAAGTCATGAGGACGGTCAAGAAGTCCTTAAAACTTCAAGAAGTCCTAAGGACGGTCAAGAAGTCCTTAGGACGGTCAAGAAGTCCTTAGGACGGTCAAGAGGTCCTATGGACTGTCAAGAAGTCTAAGGACAGTCAAGAATCCTTATGACGGTCAAGAAGTCCTTTGGACGGTCAAGAAGTCTTTAGGACGGTCATGTAGTCATTAGTACGGTCAAGAAGCCCTTAGGACGGTCAAGAAGTCCTTAGGACGGTCAAGAAGTACTTTGGACGGTCTTGAAGTTCTATGGACGGTCAAGAAGTCCTTAGGATGGTCAAGAAGAACTAAGGACGGTCAAGAAGTCCTTAGGACGGTCAAGAAGTCCTTAGGACGGTCAAGAAGTCCTTAGGACGGTCAAGAGGTCCTATGGACGGTCAAGAAGTCTTTAGGACGGTCAAGAGGTCCTATGGACGGTCAAGAAGTCCTAAGGACGGTCAAGAAGTCTTTAGGACGGTCAAGAAGTCCTAAGGACGGTCAAGAAGTCATTAGGACGGTCAAGAAAAACTTAGAACGGTCTTGAAGTTCTATGGACGGTCAGAGGTCCTTAGGATGGTCAAGAAGTACTAAGGACGGTCAAGAAGTCCTTAGGACGGTCAGAAGTCCTAAGGACGGTCAAGAAGTCCTTAGGACGGTCAAGAGGTCCTATGGACGGTCAAGAAGTCCTAAGGACTATCAAGAAGTCTTTAGGACGGTCAAGAAGTCCTTAGGACGGTCAAGAAAAACTTAGAACGGTCTTGAAGTTCTATGGACGGTCAGAGGTCCTTAGGACGGTCAAGAAGTCTTTAGGACGGTCATGTAGTCATTAGGACGGTCAAGAAGTCCTTAGGACGGTCAAGAATTCCTTAGGACGGTCAAGAAGTACTTAGGACGGTCCTTGAAGTTCTATGGACGGTCAAGAAGTCCTTAGGACGGTCAAGAAGTCCTAAGGACGGTCAAGAAGTCCTAAGGACGATCAAGAAGTCCTTAGGAAGGTCAAGAAGTACTTAGGACGGTCAAGAGGTCCTAGGACTGTCAAGAAGTCCTAAGGACGGTCAAGAAGTCATGAGGACGCTCAAGAAGTCCTTAGGACGGTCAAGAAGTCCTTAGGACGGTCAAGAAGTCTTTAGGATGGTCAAGAAGTCCTTAGGACGGTCAAGAAGTCTTTAGGACGGTCAAGAAGTCTTTAGGACGGTCAAGAGGTCCTATGGACGGTCAAGAAGTCTTTAGGATGGTCAGAAGTCCTTAGGACGGTCAAGAAGTCTTTAGGACGGTCAAGAAGTCTTTAGGATGGTCAAGAAGTCCTTAGGACGGTCAGAAGTCTTTAGGACGGTCAAGAAGTCTTTAGGACGGTCAAGAGGTCCTTAGGACGGTCAAGAAGTCTTTAGGATGGTCAAGAAGTCCTTAGGACGGTCAAGAAGTCTTTAGGACGGTCAAGAAGTCTTTAGGACGGTCAAGAAGTCATGAGGACGCTCAAGAAGTCCTTAGGACGGTCAAGAAGTCCTTAGGACGGTCAAGAAGTCTTTAGGATGGTCAAGAAGTCCTTAGGACGGTCAAGAAGTCTTTAGGACGGTCAAGAAGTCTTTAGGACGGTCAAGAGGTCCTTAGGACGGTCAAGAAGTCTTTAGGATGGTCAAGAAGTCCTTAGGACGGTCAAGAAGTCTTTAGGACGGTCAAGAAGTCTTTAGGACGGTCAAGAAGTCCTAAGGACGGTCAAGAAGTCTTTAGGACGGTCAAGAAAAACTTAGAACGGTCTTGAAGTTCTATGGACGGTCAGAGGTCCTTAGGATGGTCAAGAAGTACTAAGGACGGTCAAGAAGTCCTTAGGACGGTCAAGAAGTCCTTAGGACGGTCAAGAAGTCCTTAGGACGGTCAAGAAGTCCTAAGGACGGTCAAGAAGTCCTAAGGACGATCAAGAAGTCCTTAGGAAGGTCAAGAAGTACTTAGGACGGTCAAGAGGTCCTATGGACTGTCAAGAAGTCCTAAGGACGGTCAAGAAGTCATGAGGACGCTCAAGAAGTCCTTAGGACGGTCAAGAAGTCCTTAGGACGGTCAAGAAGTCTTTAGGATGGTCAAGAATTCCTTAGGACGGTCAAGAAGTACTTAGGACGATCTTGAAGTTCTATGGACGGTCAAGAAGTCCTTAGGACGGTCAAGAAGTCCTAAGGACGGTCAAGAAGTCCTAAGGACGATCAAGAAGTCCTTATGAAGGTCAAGAAGTACTTAGGACGGTCAAGAGGTCCTATGGACTGTCAAGAAGTCCTAAGGACGGTCAAGAAGTCATGAGGACGCTCAAGAAGTCCTTAGGACGGTCAAGAAGTCCTTAGGACGGTCAAGAAGTCTTTAGGATGGTCAAGAAGTCCTTAGGACGGTCAAGAAGTCTTTAGGACGGTCAAGAAGTCTTTAGGACGGTCAAGAGGTCCTATGGACGGTCAAGAAGTCTTTAGGATGGTCAAGAAGTCCTAGGACGGTCAAGAAGTCTTTAGGACGGTCAAGAAGTCTTTAGGATGGTCAAGAAGTCCTTAGGACGGTCAAGAAGTCTTTAGGACGGTCAAGAAGTCTTTAGGACGGTCAAGAGGTCCTTAGGACGGTCAAGAAGTCTTTAGGACGGTCAAGAAGTCTTTAGGACGGTCAAGAGGTCCTTAGGACGGTCAAGAAGTCTTTAGGATGGTCAAGAAGTCCTTAGGACGGTCAAGAAGTCTTTAGGACGGTCAAGAAGTCCTAAGGACGGTCAAGAAGTCTTTAGGACGGTCAAGAAAAACTTAGAACGGTCTTGAAGTTCTATGGACGGTCAGAGGTCCTTAGGATGGTCAAGAAGTACTAAGGACGGTCAAGAAGTCCTTAGGACGGTCAAGAAGTCCTTAGGACGGTCAAGAAGTCCTTAGGACGGTCAAGAGGTCCTATGGACGGTCAAGAAGTCCTAAGGACTATCAAGAAGTCTTTAGGACGGACAAGAAGTCCTTAGGACGGTCAAGAAAAACTTAGAACGGTCTTGAAGTTCTATGGACGGTCAGAGGTCCTTAGGACGGTCAAGAAGTCTTTAGGACGGTCATGTAGTCATTAGGACGGTCAAGAAGTCCTTAGGACGGTCAAGAATTCCTTAGGACGGTCAAGAAGTCCTAAGGACGGTCACGAAGTCTTAAGGACGGTAAAGAAGTCCTAAGGACGGTCAAGAAGTCCTTAGGACAGTCAAGAAGTCCTTAGGACGGTCAAGAGGTCCTATGGACAGTCAAGAAGTCCTAAGGACGGTCAAGAAGTCATCAGGACGGTCAAGAAGTCCTTAAAACTGTCAAGAAGTCCTAAGGACGGTCAAGAAGTCCTTAGGACGGTCAAGAAGTCCTTAGGACGGTCAAGAGGTCCTATGGACTGTCAAGAAGTCCTAAGGACAGTCAAGAAGTCCTTAGGAAGGTCAAGAAGTACTTAGGACGGTCAAGAGGTCCTATGGACTGTCAAGAAGTCCTAAGGACGGTCAAGAAGTCATGAGGACGCTCAAGAAGTCCTTAGGACGGTCAAGAAGTCCTTAGGACGGTCAGAAGTCTTTAGGATGGTCAAGAATTCCTTAGGACGGTCAAGAAGTACTTAGGACGGTCTTGAAGTTCTATGGACGGTCAAGAAGTCCTTAGGACGGTCAAGAAGTCCTAAGGACGGTCAAGAAGTCCTAAGGACGATCAAGAAGTCCTTAGGAAGGTCAAGAAGTACTTAGGACGGTCAAGAGGTCCTATGGACTGTCAAGAAGTCCTAAGGACGGTCAAGAAGTCATGAGGACGCTCAAGAAGTCCTTAGGACGGTCAAGAAGTCCTTAGGACGGTCAAGAAGTCTTTAGGATGGTCAAGAAGTCCTTAGGACGGTCAAGAAGTCTTTAGGACGGTCAAGAAGTCTTTAGGACGGTCAAGAGGTCCTATGGACGGTCAAGAAGTCTTTAGGATGGTCAAGAAGTCCTTAGGACGGTCAAGAAGTCTTTAGGACGGTCAAGAAGTCTTTAGGATGGTCAAGAAGTCCTTAGGACGGTCAAGAAGTCTTTAGGACGGTCAAGAAGTCTTTAGGACGGTCAAGAGGTCCTTAGGACGGTCAAGAAGTCTTTAGGACGGTCAAGAAGTCTTTAGGACGGTCAAGAGGTCCTTAGGACGGTCAAGAAGTCTTTAGGATGGTCAAGAAGTCCTTAGGACGGTCAAGAAGTCTTTAGGACGGTAAAGAAGTCTTTAGGACGGTCAAGAAGTCCTAAGGACGGTCAAGAATTCTTTAGGACGGTCAAGAAAAACTTAGAACGGTCTTGAAGTTCTATGGACGGTCAGAGGTCCTTAGGATGGTCAAGAAGTACTAAGGACGGTCAAGAAGTCCTTAGGACGGTCAAGAAGTCCTTAGGACGGTCAAGAAGTCCTTAGGACGGTCAAGAGGTCCTATGGACGGTCAAGAAGTCCTAAGGACTATCAAGAAGTCTTTAGGACGGACAAGAAGTCCTTAGGACGGTCAAGAAAAACTTAGAACGGTCTTGAAGTTCTATGGACGGTCAGAGGTCCTTAGGACGGTCAAGAAGTCTTTAGGACGGTCATGTAGTCATTAGGACGGTCAAGAAGTCCTTAGGACGGTCAAGAATTCCTTAGGACGGTCAAGAAGTCCTAAGGACGGTCACGAAGTCTTAAGGACGGTAAAGAAGTCCTAAGGACGGTCAAGAAGTCCTTAGGACAGTCAAGAAGTCCTTAGGACGGTCAAGAGGTCCTATGGACAGTCAAGAAGTCCTAAGGACGGTCAAGAAGTCATGAGGACGGTCAAGAAGTCCTTAAAACTGTCAAGAAGTCCTAAGGACGGTCAAGAAGTCCTTAGGACGGTCAAGAAGTCCTTAGGACGGTCAAGAGGTCCTATGGACTGTCAAGAAGTCCTAAGGACAGTCAAGAAGTCCTTATGACGGTCAAGAAGTCCTTTGGACGGTCAAGAAGTCTTTAGGACGGTCATGTAGTCATTAGTACGGTCAAGAAGCCCTTAGGACGGTCAAGAAGTCCTTAGGACGGTCAAGAAGTACTTTGGACGGTCTTGAAGTTCTATGGACGGTCAAGAAGTCCTTAGGATGGTCAAGAAGAACTAAGGACGGTCAAGAAGTCCTTAGGACGGTCAAGAAGTCCTTAGGACGGTCAAGAAGTCCTTAGGACGGTCAAGAGGTCCTATGGACGGTCAAGAAGTCTTTAGGACGGTCAAGAGGTCCTATGGACGGTCAAGAAGTCCTAAGGACGGTCAAGAAGTCTTTAGGACGGTCAAGAAGTCCTAAGGACGGTCAAGAAGTCTTTAGGACGGTCAAGAAAAACTAAGAACGGTCTTGAAGTTCTATGGACGGTCAGAGGTCCTTAGGATGGTCAAGAAGTACTAAGGACGGTCAAGAAGTCCTTAGGACGGTCAAGAAGTCCTTAGGACGGTCAAGAAGTCCTTAGGACGGTCAAGAGGTCCTATGGACGGTCAAGAAGTCCTAAGGACTATCAAGAAGTCTTTAGGACGGTCAAGAAGTCCTTAGGACGGTTAAGAAAAACTTAGAACGGTCTTGAAGTTCTATGGACGGTCAGAGGTCCTTAGGACGGTCAAGAAGTCTTTAGGACGGTCATGTAGTCATTAGGACGGTCAAGAAGTCCTTAGGACGGTCAAGAATTCCTTAGGACGGTCAAGAAGTACTTAGGACGGTCTTGAAGTTCTATGGACGGTCAAGAAGTCCTTAGGACGGTCAAGAAGTCCTAAGGACGGTCAAGAAGTCCTAAGGACGATCAAGAAGTCCTTAGGAAGGTCAAGAAGTACTTAGGACGGTCAAGAGGTCCTATGGACTGTCAAGAAGTCCTAAGGACGGTCAAGAAGTCATGAGGACGCTCAAGAAGTCCTTAGGACGGTCAAGAAGTCCTTAGGACGGTCAAGAAGTCTTTAGGATGGTCAAGAAGTCCTTAGGACGGTCAAGAAGTCTTTAGGACGGTCAAGAAGTCTTTAGGACGGTCAAGAGGTCCTATGGACGGTCAAGAAGTCCTAAGGACGGTCAAGAAGTCTTTAGGACGGTCAAGAAGTCCTAAGGACGGTCAAGAAGTCTTTAGGACGGTCAAGAAAAACTTAGAACGGTCTTGAAGTTCTATGGACGGTCAGAGGTCCTTAGGATGGTCAAGAAGTACTAAGGACGGTCAAGAAGTCCTTAGGACGGTCAAGAAGTCCTTAGGACGGTCAAGAAGTCCTTAGGACGGTCAAGAGGTCCTATGGACGGTCAAGAAGTCCTAAGGACTATCAAGAAGTCTTTAGGACGGTCAAGAAGCCCTTAGGACGGTCAAGAAAAACTTAGAACGGTCTTGAAGTTCTATGGACGGTCAGAGGTCCTTAGGACGGTCAAGAAGTCTTTAGGACGGTCATGTAGTCATTAGGACGGTCAAGAAGTCCTTAGGACGGTCAAGAATTCCTTAGGACGGTCAAGAAGTACTTAGGACGGTCTTGAGGTTCTATGGACGGTCAAGAAGTCCTTAGGACGGTCAAGAAGTCCTAAGGACGGTCAAGAAGTCCTAAGGACGATCAAGAAGTCCTTAGGAAGGTCAAGAAGTACTTAGGACGGTCAAGAGGTCCTATGGACTGTCAAGAAGTCCTAAGGACGGTCAAGAAGTCATGAGGACGCTCAAGAAGTCCTTAGGACGGTCAAGAAGTCCTTAGGACGGTCAAGAAGTCTTTAGGATGGTCAAGAAGTCCTTAGGACGGTCAAGAAGTCTTTAGGACGGTCAAGAAGTCTTTAGGACGGTCAAGAAGTACTCAGGACGGTCTTGAAGTTTATGGACGGTCAAGAAGTCCTTAGGACTGTCAAGAAGTCCTAAGGACGGTCAAGAAGTCCTAAGGACGGTCAAGAAGTCATGAGGACGCTCAAGAAGTCCTTAGGACGGTCAAGAAGTCCTTAGGACGGTCAAGAAGTCTTTAGGATGGTCAAGAAGTCCTTAGGACGGTCAAGAAGTCTTTAGGACGGTCAAGAAGTCTTTAGGACGGTCAAGAAGTACTCAGGACGGTCTTGAAGTTTATGGACGGTCAAGAAGTCCTTAGGACTGTCAAGAAGTCCTAAGGACGGTCAAGAAGTCCTTAGGACGGTCAAGAAGTCCTTAGGACGGTCAAGAGGTCCTATGGACTGTCAAGAAGTCCTAAGGACAGTCAAGAAGTCCTTATGACGGTCAAGAAGTCCTTTGGACGGTCAAGAAGTCTTTAGGACGGTCATGTAGTCATTAGTACGGTCAAGAAGCCCTTAGGACGGTCAAGAAGTATTTAGGACGGTCAAGAAGTACTTTGGACGGTCTTGAAGTTCTATGGACGGTCAAGAAGTCTTTAGGATGGTCACGAAGAACTAAGGCCGGCTAGAAGTCCTTAGGACGGTCAAGAAGTCCTTAGGACGGTCAAGAAGTCCTTAGGACGGTCAAGAGGTCCTATGGACGGTCAAGAAGTCTTTAGTACGGTCAAGAGGTCCTATGGACGGTCAAGAAGTACTAAGGACGGTCAAGAAGTCCTTAGGACGGTCAAGAAGTCCTTAGGACGGTCAAGAAGTCCTTAGGACGGTCGAGAGGTCCTATGGACGGTCAAGAAGTCCTTAAGACGGTCAAGAGGTCCTATGGACGGTCAAGAAGTCCTGAGGACGGTCAAGAAGTCTTTAGGACGGTCAAGAAGTCCTTAGGACGGTCAAGAAGTACTTTGGACGAACTAGAAGTCCTTAGGACAGTCAAGAAGTCCTAAGGACGGTCAAGAAGTCCTTAGAACGCTCAAGAAGTCCTTAGGACGGTCAAGAAGTCTTTAGGACGGTCTAGAAGTCTTTAGGAGGGTCAAGAAGTCCTTAGGACGGTCAAGAAGTCTTTAGGACGGTCAAGAAGTCCTTAGGACGGTCAAGAAGTGCTAAGGACGCTCAAGAAGTCCTTAGTACGCTCAAGAAGTCCTTAGGACGGTCAAGAAGTCTTTAGGACGGTCAAGAAGTCCTTAGGAGGGCGAAGAAGTCTTTAGGACGGTCAAGAAGTCCTTAGGACGGTCAAGAAGTACTTAGAACGGTCTTGAAGTTTTATGGACGGTCAAGAAGTCCTTAGGACGGTCACGAAGTCTTAAGGACGGTAAAGAAGTCCTAAGGACGGTCAAGAAAACCTTAGGACAGTCAAGAAGTCCTTAGGACAGTCAAGAAGTCCTAAGGACGGTCAAGAAGTCATGAGGACGCTCAAGAAGTCCTTCGGACGGTCAAGAAGTACTAAGGACGGTCAAGAAGTCCTTAGGACGGTCAAGAAGTCCTTAGGACGGTCAAGAAGTCCTTAGGACGGTCAAGAGGTCCTATGGACGGTCAAGAAGTCCTAAGGACTATCAAGAAGTCTTTAGGACGGTCAAGAAGCCCTTAGGACGGTCAAGAAAAACTTAGAACGGTCTTGAAGTTCTATGGACGGTCAGAGGTCCTTAGGACGGTCAAGAAGTCTTTAGGACGGTCATGTAGTCATTAGGACGGTCAAGAAGTCCTTAGGACGGTCAAGAATTCCTTAGGACGGTCAAGAAGTACTTAGGACGGTCTTGAGGTTCTATGGACGGTCAAGAAGTCCTTAGGACGGTCAAGAAGTCCTAAGGACGGTCAAGAAGTCCTAAGGACGATCAAGAAGTCCTTAGGAAGGTCAAGAAGTACTTAGGACGGTCAAGAGGTCCTATGGACTGTCAAGAAGTCCTAAGGACGGTCAAGAAGTCATGAGGACGCTCAAGAAGTCCTTAGGACGGTCAAGAAGTCCTTAGGACGGTCAAGAAGTCTTTAGGATGGTCAAGAAGTCCTTAGGACGGTCAAGAAGTCTTTAGGACGGTCAAGAAGTCTTTAGGACGGTCAAGAAGTACTCAGGACGGTCTTGAAGTTTATGGACGGTCAAGAAGTCCTTAGGACTGTCAAGAAGTCCTAAGGACGGTCAAGAAGTCCTAAGGACGGTCAAGAAGTCATGAGGACGCTCAAGAAGTCCTTAGGACGGTCAAGAAGTCCTTAGGACGGTCAAGAAGTCTTTAGGATGGTCAAGAAGTCCTTAGGACGGTCAAGAAGTCTTTAGGACGGTCAAGAAGTCTTTAGGACGGTCAAGAAGTACTCAGGACGGTCTTGAAGTTTATGGACGGTCAAGAAGTCCTTAGGACTGTCAAGAAGTCCTAAGGACGGTCAAGAAGTCCTTAGGACGGTCAAGAAGTCCTTAGGACGGTCAAGAGGTCCTATGGACTGTCAAGAAGTCCTAAGGACAGTCAAGAAGTCCTTATGACGGTCAAGAAGTCCTTTGGACGGTCAAGAAGTCTTTAGGACGGTCATGTAGTCATTAGTACGGTCAAGAAGCCCTTAGGACGGTCAAGAAGTATTTAGGACGGTCAAGAAGTACTTTGGACGGTCTTGAAGTTCTATGGACGGTCAAGAAGTCTTTAGGATGGTCACGAAGAACTAAGGCCGGCTAGAAGTCCTTAGGACGGTCAAGAAGTCCTTAGGACGGTCAAGAAGTCCTTAGGACGGTCAAGAGGTCCTATGGACGGTCAAGAAGTCTTTAGTACGGTCAAGAGGTCCTATGGACGGTCAAGAAGTACTAAGGACGGTCAAGAAGTCCTTAGGACGGTCAAGAAGTCCTTAGGACGGTCAAGAAGTCCTTAGGACGGTCGAGAGGTCCTATGGACGGTCAAGAAGTCCTTAAGACGGTCAAGAGGTCCTATGGACGGTCAAGAAGTCCTGAGGACGGTCAAGAAGTCTTTAGGACGGTCAAGAAGTCCTTAGGACGGTCAAGAAGTACTTTGGACGAACTAGAAGTCCTTAGGACAGTCAAGAAGTCCTAAGGACGGTCAAGAAGTCCTTAGAACGCTCAAGAAGTCCTTAGGACGGTCAAGAAGTCTTTAGGACGGTCTAGAAGTCTTTAGGAGGGTCAAGAAGTCCTTAGGACGGTCAAGAAGTCTTTAGGACGGTCAAGAAGTCCTTAGGACGGTCAAGAAGTGCTAAGGACGCTCAAGAAGTCCTTAGTACGCTCAAGAAGTCCTTAGGACGGTCAAGAAGTCTTTAGGACGGTCAAGAAGTCCTTAGGAGGGCGAAGAAGTCTTTAGGACGGTCAAGAAGTCCTTAGGACGGTCAAGAAGTACTTAGAACGGTCTTGAAGTTTTATGGACGGTCAAGAAGTCCTTAGGACGGTCACGAAGTCTTAAGGACGGTAAAGAAGTCCTAAGGACGGTCAAGAAAACCTTAGGACAGTCAAGAAGTCCTTAGGACAGTCAAGAAGTCCTAAGGACGGTCAAGAAGTCATGAGGACGCTCAAGAAGTCCTTCGGACGGTCAAGAAGTCCTTAGGACGGTCAAGAAGTCCTTAGGACGGTCAAGAAGTCTTTAGGACGGTCAAGAAGTCCTTAGGACGGTCAAGAAGTCTTTAGGACGGTCAAGAAGTCTTTAGAACGGTCAAGAAGTACTCAGGACGGTCTTGAAGTTCTATGGACGGTCAAGAAGTCCTTAGGACTGTCAAGAAGTCCTAAGGACGGTCAAGAAGTCCTTAGGACGGTCAAGAAGTCCTTAGGACGGTCAAGAGGTCCTATGGACTGTCAAGAAGTCCTAAGGACAGTCAAGAAGTCCTTATGACGGTCAAGAAGTCCTTTGGACGGTCAAGAAGTCTTTAGGACGGTCATGTAGTCATTAGTACGGTCAAGAAGCCCTTAGGACGGTCAAGAAGTCCTTAGGACGGTCAAGAAGTACTTTGGACGGTCTTGAAGTTCTATGGACGGTCAAGAAGTCCTTAGGATGGTCAAGAAGTACTAAGGACGGTCAAGAAGTCCTTAGGACGGTCAAGAAGTCCTTAGGACGGTCAAGAAGTCCTTAGGACGGTCGAGAGGTCCTATGGACGGTCAAGAAGTCCTTAAGACGGTCAAGAGGTCCTATGGACGGTCAAGAAGTCCTGAGGACGGTCAAGAAGTCTTTAGGACGGTCAAGAAGTCCTTAGGACGGTCAAGAAAAACTTAGAACGGTCTTGAAGTTCTATGGACGGTCAGAGGTCCTTAGGATGGTCAAGAAGTACTAAGGACGGTCAAGAAGTCCTTAGGACGGTCAAGAAGTCCTTAGGACGGTCAAAAAGTCCTTAGGACGGTCAAGAAGTCTTTAGGACGGTCAAGAAGTTCTTAGGACGGTCAAGAAGTACTTAGAACGGTCTTGAAGTTTTATGGACGGTCAAGAAGTCCTAAGGACGGTCACGAAGTCTTAAGGACGGTAAAGAAGTCCTAAGGACGGTCAAGAAGTCCTTAGGACAGTCAAGAAGTCCTTAGGACGGTCAAGAGGTCCTATGGACAGTCAAGAAGTCCTAAGGACGGTCAAGAAGTCATGAGGACGCTCAAGAAGTCCTTAGGACGGTCAAGAAGTCTTTAGGACGGTCAAGAAGTACTCAGGACGGTCTTGAAGTTTATGGACGGTCAAGAAGTCCTTAGGACTGTCAAGAAGTCCTAAGGACGGTCAAGAAGTCCTTAGGACGGTCAAGAAGTCCTTAGGACGGTCAAGAGGTCCTATGGACTGTCAAGAAGTCCTAAGGACAGTCAAGAAGTCCTTATGACGGTCAAGAAGTCCTTTGGACGGTCAAGAAGTCTTTAGGACGGTCATGTAGTCATTAGTACGGTCAAGAAGCCCTTAGGACGGTCAAGAAGTCCTTAGGACGGTCAAGAAGTACTTTGGACAGTCAAGAAGTCCTAAGGACGGTCAAGAAGTCATCAGGACGGTCAAGAAGTCCTTAAAACTGTCAAGAAGTCCTAAGGACGGTCAAGAAGTCCTTAGGACGGTCAAGAAGTCCTTAGGACGGTCAAGAGGTCCTATGGACGGTCAAGAAGTCCTAAGGACGGTCAAGAAGTCTTTAGGACGGTCAAGAAGTCCTAAGGACGGTCAAGAAGTCTTTAGGACGGTCAAGAAAAACTTAGAATGGTCTTGAAGTTCTATGGACGGTCATAGGTCCTTAGGATGGTCAAGAATTACTAAGGACGGTCAAGAAGTCCTTAGGACGGTCAAGAAGTCCTTAGGACGGTCAAGAAGTCCTTAGGACGGTCAAGAGGTCCTATGGACGGTCAAGAAGTCCTAAGGACTATCAAGAAGTCTTTAGGACGGTCAAGAAGTCCTTAGGACGGTCAAGAAAAACTTAGAACGGTCTTGAAGTTCTATGGACGGTCAGAGGTCCTTAGGACGGTCAAGAAGTCTTTAGGACGGTCATGTAGTCATTAGGACGGTCAAGAAGTCCTTAGGACGGTCAAGAATTCCTTAGGACGGTCAAGAAGTACTTAGGACGGTCTTGAAGTTCTATGGACGGTCAAGAAGTCCTTAGGACGGTCAAGAAGTCCTAAGGACGGTCAAGAAGTCCTAAGGACGATCAAGAAGTCCTTAGGAAGGTCAAGAAGTACTTAGGACGGTCAAGAGGTCCTATGGACTGTCAAGAAGTCCTAAGGACGGTCAAGAAGTCATGAGGACGCTCAAGAAGTCCTTAGGACGGTCAAGAAGTCCTTAGGACGGTCAAGAAGTCTTTAGGATGGTCAAGAAGTCCTTAGGACGGTCAAGAAGTCTTTAGGACGGTCAAGAAGTCTTTAGGACGGTCAAGAAGTACTCAGGACGGTCTTGAAGTTTATGGACGGTCAAGAAGTCCTTAGGACTGTCAAGAAGTCCTAAGGACGGTCAAGAAGTCTTTAGGACGGTCAAGAAGTCCTTAGGACGGTCAAGAGGTCCTATGGACTGTCAAGAAGTCCTAAGGACAGTCAAGAAGTCCTTATGACGGTCAAGAAGTCCTTTGGACGGTCAAGAAGTCTTTAGGACGGTCATGTAGTCATTAGTACGGTCAAGAAGCCCTTAGGACGGTCAAGAAGTATTTAGGACGGTCAAGAAGTACTTTGGACGGTCTTGAAGTTCTATGGACGGTCAAGAAGTCCTTAGGATGGTCAAGAAGAACTAAAGCCGGCTAGAAGTCCTTAGGACGGTCAAGAAGTCCTTAGGACGGTCAAGAAGTCCTTAGGACGGTCAAGAGGTCCTATGGACGGTCAAGAAGTCTTTAGTACGGTCAAGAGGTCCTATGGACGGTCAAGAAGTCCTAAGGACGGTCAAGAAGTCTTTAGGACGGTCAAGAAGTCCTTAGGACGGTCAAGAAGTCCTTAGGACGGTCAAGAAGTGCTAAGGACGCTCAAGAAGTCCTTAGTACGCTCAAGAAGTCCTTAGGACGGTCAAGAAGTCTTTAGGACTGTCAAGAAGTCCTTAGGAGGGCGAAGAAGTCTCTAGGACGGTCAAGAAGTCCTTAGGACGGTCAAGAAGTACTTAGAACGGTCTTGAAGTTTTATGGACGGTCAAGAAGTCCTTAGGACGGTCACGAAGTCTTAAGGACGGTAAAGAAGTCCTAAGGACGGTCAAGAAAACCTTAGGACAGTCAAGAAGTCCTTAGGACAGTCAAGAAGTCCTAAGGACGGTCAAGAAGTCCTAAGGACGATCAAGAAGTCCTTAGGAAGGTCAAGAAGTACTTAGGACGGTCAAGAGGTCCTATGGACTGTCAAGAAGTCCTAAGGACGGTCAAGAAGTCATGAGGACGCTCAAGAAGTCCTTAGGACGGTCAAGAAGTCCTTAGGACGGTCAAGAAGTCTTTAGGATGGTCAAGAAGTCCTTAGGACGGTCAAGAAGTCTTTAGGACGGTCAAGAAGTCTTTAGGACGGTCAAAGAGTACTCAGGACGGTCTTGAAGTTTATGGACGGTCAAGAAGTCCTTAGGACTGTCAAGAAGTCCTAAGGACGGTCAAGAAGTCTTTAGGACGGTCAAGAAGTCCTTATGACGGTCAAGAGGTCCTATGGACTGTCAAGAAGTCCTAAGGACAGTCAAGAAGTCCTTATGACGGTCAAGAAGTCCTTTGGACGGTCAAGAAGTCTTTAGGACGGTCATGTAGTCATTAGTACGGTCAAGAAGCCCTTAGGACGGTCAAGAAGTATTTAGGACGGTCAAGAAGTACTTTGGACGGTCTTGAAGTTCTATGGACGGTCAAGAAGTCCTTAGGATGGTCAAGAAGAACTAAAGCCGGCTAGAAGTCCTTAGGACGGTCAAGAAGTCCTTAGGACGGTCAAGAAGTCCTTAGGACGGTCAAGAGGTCCTATGGACGGTCAAGAAGTCTTTAGTACGGTCAAGAGGTCCTATGGACGGTCAAGAAGTCCTAAGGACGGTCAAGAAGTCTTTAGGACGGTCAAGAAGTCCTTAGGACGGTCAAGAAAAACTTAGAACGGTCTTGAAGTTCTATGGACGGTCAGAGGTCCTTAGGATGGTCAAGAAGTACTAAGGACGGTCAAGAAGTCCTTAGGACGGTCAAGAAGTCCTTAGGACGGTCAAGAAGTCCTTAGGACGGTCAAGAAGTGCTAAGGACGCTCAAGAAGTCCTTAGTACGCTCAAGAAGTCCTTAGGACGGTCAAGAAGTCTTTAGGACTGTCAAGAAGTCCTTAGGAGGGCGAAGAAGTCTCTAGGACGGTCAAGAAGTCCTTAGGACGGTCAAGAAGTACTTAGAACGGTCTTGAAGTTTTATGGACGGTCAAGAAGTCCTTAGGACGGTCACGAAGTCTTAAGGACGGTAAAGAAGTCCTAAGGACGGTCAAGAAAACCTTAGGACAGTCAAGAAGTCCTTAGGACAGTCAAGAAGTCCTAAGGACGGTCAAGAAGTCATGAGGACGCTCAAGAAGTCCTTAGGACGGTCAAGAAGTCCTTAGGACGGTCAAGAAGTCTTTAGGACGGTCAAGAAGTCCTTAGGACGGTCAAGAAGTCTTTAGGACGGTCAAGAAGTCTTTAGAACGGTCAAGAAGTACTCAGGACGGTCTTGAAGTTCTATGGACGGTCAAGAAGTCCTTAGGACTGTCAAGAAGTCCTAAGGACGGTCAAGAGGTCCTATGGACTGTCAAGAAGTCCTAAGGACAGTCAAGAAGTCCTTATGACGGTCAAGAAGTCCTTTGGACGGTCAAGAAGTCTTTAGGACGGTCATGTAGTCATTAGTACGGTCAAGAAGCCCTTAGGACGGTCAAGAAGTCCTTAGGACGGTCAAGAAGTACTTTGGACGGTCTTGAAGTTCTATGGACGGTCAAGAAGTCCTTAGGATGGTCAAGAAGTACTAAGGACGGTCAAGAAGTCCTTAGGACGGTCAAGAAGTCCTTAGGACGGTCAAGAAGTCCTTAGGACGGTCGAGAGGTCCTATGGACGGTCAAGAAGTCCTTAAGACGGTCAAGAGGTCCTATGGACGGTCAAGAAGTCCTGAGGACGGTCAAGAAGTCTTTAGGACGGTCAAGAAGTCCTTAGGACGGTCAAGAAAAACTTAGAACGGTCTTGAAGTTCTATGGACGGTCAGAGGTCCTTAGGATTGTCAAGAAGTACTAAGGACGGTCAAGAAGTCCTTAGGACGTTCAAGAAGTCCTTAGGACGGTCAAAAAGTCCTTAGGACGGTCAAGAAGTCTTTAGGACGGTCAAGAAGTTCTTAGGACGGTCAAGAAGTACTTAGAACGGTCTTGAAGTTTTATGGACGGTCAAGAAGTCCTTAAAACTGTCAAGAAGTCCTAAGGACGGTCAAGAAGTCCTTAGGACGGTCAAGAGGTCCTATGGACGGTCAAGAAGTCTTTAGTACGGTCAAGAGGTCCTATGGACGGTCAAGAAGTCCTAAGGACGGTCAAGAAGTCTTTAGGACGGTCAAGAAGTCCTTAGGACGGTCAAGAAAAACTTAGAACGGTCTTGAAGTTCTATGGACGGTCAGAGGTCCTTAGGATGGTCAAGAAGTACTAAGGACGGTCAAGAAGTCCTTAGGACGGTCAAGAAGTCCTTAGGACGGTCAAGAAGTCCTTAGGACGGTCAAGAAGTGCTAAGGACGCTCAAGAAGTCCTTAGTACGCTCAAGAAGTCCTTAGGACGGTCAAGAAGTCTTTAGGACTGTCAAGAAGTCCTTAGGAGGGCGAAGAAGTCTCTAGGACGGTCAAGAAGTCCTTAGGACGGTCAAGAAGTACTTAGAACGGTCTTGAAGTTTTATGGACGGTCAAGAAGTCCTTAGGACGGTCACGAAGTCTTAAGGACGGTAAAGAAGTCCTAAGGACGGTCAAGAAAACCTTAGGACAGTCAAGAAGTCCTTAGGACAGTCAAGAAGTCCTAAGGACGGTCAAGAAGTCATGAGGACGCTCAAGAAGTCCTTAGGACGGTCAAGAAGTCCTTAGGACGGTCAAGAAGTCTTTAGGACGGTCAAGAAGTCCTTAGGACGGTCAAGAAGTCTTTAGGACGGTCAAGAAGTCTTTAGAACGGTCAAGAAGTACTCAGGACGGTCTTGAAGTTCTATGGACGGTCAAGAAGTCCTTAGGACTGTCAAGAAGTCCTAAGGACGGTCAAGAGGTCCTATGGACTGTCAAGAAGTCCTAAGGACAGTCAAGAAGTCCTTATGACGGTCAAGAAGTCCTTTGGACGGTCAAGAAGTCTTTAGGACGGTCATGTAGTCATTAGTACGGTCAAGAAGCCCTTAGGACGGTCAAGAAGTCCTTAGGACGGTCAAGAAGTACTTTGGACGGTCTTGAAGTTCTATGGACGGTCAAGAAGTCCTTAGGATGGTCAAGAAGTACTAAGGACGGTCAAGAAGTCCTTAGGACGGTCAAGAAGTCCTTAGGACGGTCAAGAAGTCCTTAGGACGGTCGAGAGGTCCTATGGACGGTCAAGAAGTCCTTAAGACGGTCAAGAGGTCCTATGGACGGTCAAGAAGTCCTGAGGACGGTCAAGAAGTCTTTAGGACGGTCAAGAAGTCCTTAGGACGGTCAAGAAAAACTTAGAACGGTCTTGAAGTTCTATGGACGGTCAGAGGTCCTTAGGATTGTCAAGAAGTACTAAGGACGGTCAAGAAGTCCTTAGGACGGTCAAGAAGTCCTTAGGACGGTCAAAAAGTCCTTAGGACGGTCAAGAAGTCTTTAGGACGGTCAAGAAGTTCTTAGGACGGTCAAGAAGTACTTAGAACGGTCTTGAAGTTTTATGGACGGTCAAGAAGTCCTTAGGACGGTCACGAAGTCTTAAGGACGGTAAAGAAGTCCTAAGGACGGTCAAGAAGTCCTTAGGACAGTCAAGAAGTCCTTAGGACGGTCAAGAGGTCCTATGGACAGTCAAGAAGTCCTAAGGACGGTCAAGAAGTCATGAGGACGCTCAAGAAGTCCTTAGGACGGTCAAGAAGTCTTTAGGACGGTCAAGAAGTACTCAGGACGGTCTTGAAGTTTATGGACGGTCAAGAAGTCCTTAGGACTGTCAAGAAGTCCTAAGGACGGTCAAGAAGTCCTTAGGACGGTCAAAAAGTCCTTAGGACGGTCAAGAGGTCCTATGGACTGTCAAGAAGTCCTAAGGACAGTCAAGAAGTCCTTATGACGGTCAAGAAGTCCTTTGGACGGTCAAGAAGTCTTTAGGACGGTCATGTAGTCATTAGTACGGTCAAGAAGCCCTTAGGACGGTCAAGAAGTCCTTAGGACGGTCAAGAAGTACTTTGGACGGTCTTGAAGTTCTATGGACGGTCAAGAAGTCCTTAGGATGGTCAAGAAGAACTAAGGACGGTCAAGAAGTCCTTAGGACGGTCAAGAAGTCCTTAGGACGGTCAAGAAGTCCTTAGGACGGTCAAGAGGTCCTATGGACGGTCAAGAAGTCTTTAGGACGGTCAAGAGGTCCTATGGACGGTCAAGAAGTCCTAAGGACGGTCAAGAAGTCTTTAGGACGGTCAAGAAGTCCTTAGGACGGTCAAGAAAAACTTAGAACGGTCTTGAAGTTCTATGGACGGTCAGAGGTCCTTAGGATGGTCAAGAAGTACTAAGGACGGTCAAGAAGTCCTTAGGACGGTCAAGAAGTCCTTAGGACGGTCAAGAAGTCCTTAGGACGGTCAAGAGGTCCTATGGACGGTCAAGAAGTCCTAAGGACTATCAAGAAGTCTTTAGGACGGTCAAGAAGTCCTTAGGACGGTCAAGAAAAACTTAGAACGGTCTTGAAGTTCTATGGACGGTCAGAGGTCCTTAGGATGGTCAAGAAGTACTAAGGACGGTCAAGAAGTCCTTAGGACGGTCAAGAAGTCCTTAGGACGGTCAAGAAGTCCTTAGGACGGTCAAGAGGTCCTATGGACGGTCAAGAAGTCCTAAGGACTATCAAGAAGTCTTTAGGACGGTCAAGAAGTCCTTAGGACGGTCAAGAAAAACTTAGAACGGTCTTGAAGTTCTATGGACGGTCAGAGGTCCTTAGGACGGTCAAGAAGTCTTTAGGACGGTCATTTAGTCATTAGGACGGTCAAGAAGTCCTTAGGACGGTCAAGAATTCCTTAGGACGGTCAAGAAGTACTTAGGACGGTCTTGAAGTTCTATGGACGGTCAAGAAGTCCTTAGGACGGTCAAGAAGTCCTAAGGACGGTTAAGAAGTCCTAAGGACGATCAAGAAGTCCTTAGGAAGGTCAAGAAGTACTTAGGACGGTCAAGAGGTCCTATGGACAGTCAAGAAGTCCTAAGGACGGTCAAGAAGTCATGAGGACGCTCAAGAAGTCCTTAGGACGGTCAAGAAGTCCTTAGGACGGTCAAGAAGTCTTTAGGATGGTCAAGAAGTCCTTAGGACGGTCAAGAAGTCTTTAGGACGGTCAAGAAGTCTTTAGGACGGTCAAGAAGTACTCAGGACGGTCTTGAAGTTTATGGACGGTCAAGAAGTCCTTAGGACTGTCAAGAAGTCCTAAGGACGGTCAAGAAGTCCTTAGGACGGTCAAGAAGTCCTTAGGACGGTCAAGAAGTCCTATGGACTGTCAAGAAGTCCTAAGGACAGTCAAGAAGTCCTTATGACGGTCAAGAAGTCCTTTGGACGGTCAAGAAGTCTTTAGGACGGTCATGTAGTCATTAGTACGGTCAAGAAGTACTTTGGACGGTCTTGAAGTTCTATGGACGGTCAAGAAGTCCTTAGGATGGTCAAGAAGAACTAAGGCCGGCTAGAAGTCCTTAGGACGGTCAAGAAGTCCTTAGGACGGTCAAGAAGTCCTTCGGACGGTCGAGAGGTCCTATGGACGGTCAAGAAGTCTTTAGTACGGTCAAGAGGTCCTATGGACGGTCAAGAAGTCCTAAGGACGGTCAAGAAGTCTTAAGGACGGTCAAGAAGTCCTTAGGACGGTCAAGAAAAACTTAGAACGGTCTTGAAGTTCTATTGACGGTCAGAGGTCCTTAGGATGGTCAAGAAGTACTAAGGACGGTCAAGAAGTCCTTAGGACGGTCAAGAAGTCTTTAGGACGGTCAAGAAGTCCTTAGGACGGTCAAGAGGTCCTATGGACGGTCAAGAAGTCCTAAGGACAATCAAGAAGTCTTTAGGACGGTCAAGAAGTCCTTAGGACGGTCAAGAAAAACTTAGAACGGTCTTGAAGTTCTATGGACGGTCAGAGGTCCTTAGGACGGTCAAGAAGTCTTTAGGACGGTCATGTAGTCATTAGGACGGTCAAGAAGTCCTTAGGACTGTCAAGAATTCCTTAGGACGGTCAAGAAGTACTTAGGACGGTCTTGAAGTTCTATGGACGGTCAAGAAGTCCTTAGGACGGTCAAGAAGTCCTAAGGACGGTCAAGAAGTCCTAAGGACGATCAAGAAGTCCTTAGGAAGGTCAAGAAGTACTTAGGACGGTCAAGAGGTCCTATGGACTGTCAAGAAGTCCTAAGGACGGTCAAGAAGTCCTTATGACGGTCAAGAAGTCCTATGGACGGTCAAGAAGTCCTTTGGATGGTCAAGAAGTCTTTAGGACGGTCATGTATTCATTAGAACGGTCAAGAAGTCCTTAGGACGGTCAAGAAGTACTTAGGACGGTCAAGAAGTCCTCAGGACGGCCAAGAAGTCTTTAGGACGGTCATAAAGTCCTAAGGACGGTCAAGAAATCCTAAGGACGGTCAAGAAGTCCTTAGGACGGTCAAGAAAAACTTAGAACGGTCTTGAAGTTCTATGGACGGTCAGAGGTCCTTAGGACGGTCAAGAAGTCTTTAGGACGGTCATGTAGTCATTAGGACGGTCAAGAAGTCCTTAGGACGGTCAAGAATTCCTTAGGACGGTCAAGAAGTACTTAGGACGGTCTTGAAGTTCTATGGACGGTCAAGAAGTCCTTAGGACGGTCAAGAAGTCCTAAGGACGGTCAAGAAGTCCTAAGGACGGTCAAGAAGTCCTTAGGAAGGTCAAGAAGTACTTTGGACGGTCAAGAGGTCCTTTGGACTGCCAAGAAGTCCTCAGGACGGCCAAGAAGTCTTTAGGACGGTCATAAAGTCCTAAGGACGGTCAAAAAATCCTAAGGACGGTCAAGAAGTCCTTAGGACGGTCAAGAAGTCCTCAGGACGGCCAAGAAGTCTTTAGGACGGTCATAAAGTCCTAAGGACGGTCAAGAAGTCCTTAGGACGGTCAAGAAAAACTTAGAACGGTCTTGAAGTTCTATGGACGGTCAGAGGTCCTTAGGACGGTCAAGAAGTCCTAAGGACGGTCAAGAAGTCCTTATGACGGTCAAGAAGTCCTATGGACGGTCAAGAAGTCCTTTGGATGGTCAAGAAGTCTTTAGGACGGTCATGTATTCATTAGAACGGTCAAGAAGTCCTTAGGACGGTCAAGAAGTACTTAGGACGGTCAAGAAGTCTTTAGGACGGTCAAGAAGTCCTCAGGACGGCCAAGAAGTCTTTAGGACGGTCATTAAGTCCTAAGGACGGTCAAGAAATCCTAAGGACGGTCAAGAAGTCCTATGGACGGTCAAGAGGTCCTATGGATGGTCAAGAAGTCCTTAGGACGGTCTAGAAGTCCTATGGACGATCAAGAAGTCCTATGGACGGTAAAGAGGTCCTATTGACGGTCAAGAAGTCCTTAGGACGGTCAAGAAGTCCTAAGGACGGTCAAGAAGTCCTAAGGACGATCAAGAAGTCCTTAGGAAGGTCAAGAAGTCCTTAGGACGGTCAAGAGGTCCTATGGACTGTCAAGAAGTCCTAAGGACGGTCAAGAAGTCCTTATGACGGTCAAGAAGTCCTATGGACGGTCAAGAAAAACTTAGAACGGTCTTGAAGTTCTATGGACGGTCAGAGGTCCTTAGGACGGTCAAGAAGTCTTTAGGACGGTCATGTAGTCATTAGGACGGTCAAGAAGTCTTTAGGACGGTCAAGAATTCCTTAGGACGGTCAAGAAGTACTTAGGACGGTCTTGAAGTTCTATGGACGGTCAAGAAGTCCTTAGGACGGTCTTGAAGTCCTAAGGACGGTCAAGAAGTCCTAAGGACGGTCAAGAAGTCCTTAGGAAGGTCAAGAAGTACTTAGGACGGTCAAGAGGTCCTTTGGACTGCCAAGAAGTCCTCAGGACGGCCAAGAAGTCTTTAGGACGGTCATAAAGTCCTAAGGACGGTCAAGAAATCCTAAGGACGGTCAAGAAGTCCTTAGGACGGTCAAGAAGTCCTAAGGACGATCAAGAAGTCCTTAGGAAGGTCAAGAAGTACTTAGGACGGTCAAGAGGTCCTATGGACTGTCAAGAAGTCCTAAGGACGGTCAAGAAGTCCTTATGACGGTCAAGAAGTCCTATGGACGGTCAAGAAGTCCTTTGGATGGTCAAGAAGTCTTTAGGACGGTCATGTATTCATTAGAACGGTCAAGAAGTCCTTAGGACGGTCAAGAAGTACTTAGGACGGTCAAGAAGTCCTCAGGACGGCCAAGAAGTCTTTAGGACGGTCATAAAGTCCTAAGGACGGTCAAGAAATCCTAAGGACGGTCAAGAAGTCCTTAGGACGGTCAAGAAAAACTTAGAACGGTCTTGAAGTTCTATGGACGGTCAGAGGTCCTTAGGACGGTAAAGAAGTCTTTAGGACGGTCATGTAGTCATTAGGACGGTCAAGAAGTCCTTAGGACGGTCAAGAATTCCTTAGGACGGTCAAGAAGTACTTAGGACGGTCTTGAAGTTCTATGGACGGTCAAGAAGTCCTTAGGACGGTCAAGAAGTCCTAAGGACGGTCAAGAAGTCCTAAGGACGGTCAAGAAGTCCTTAGGAAGGTCAAGAAGTACTTTGGACGGTCAAGAGGTCCTTTGGACTGCCAAGAAGTCCTCAGGACGGCCAAGAAGTCTTTAGGACGGTCATAAAGTCCTAAGGACGGTCAAAAAATCCTAAGGACGGTCAAGAAGTCCTTAGGACGGTCAAGAAGTCCTCAGGACGGCCAAGAAGTCTTTAGGACGGTCATAAAGTCCTAAGGACGGTCAAGAAGTCCTTAGGACGGTCAAGAAAAACTTAGAACGGTCTTGAAGTTCTATGGACGGTCAGAGGTCCTTAGGACGGTCAAGAAGTCCTAAGGACGGTCAAGAAGTCCTTATGACGGTCAAGAAGTCCTATGGACGGTCAAGAAGTCCTTTGGATGGTCAAGAAGTCTTTAGGACGGTCATGTATTCATTAGAACGGTCAAGAAGTCCTTAGGACGGTCAAGAAGTACTTAGGACGGTCAAGAAGTCTTTAGGACGGTCAAGAAGTCCTCAGGACGGCCAAGAAGTCTTTAGGACGGTCATTAAGTCCTAAGGACGGTCAAGAAATCCTAAGGACGGTCAAGAAGTCCTATGGACGGTCAAGAGGTCCTATGGATGGTCAAGAAGTCCTTAGGACGGTCTAGAAGTCCTATGGACGATCAAGAAGTCCTATGGACGGTAAAGAGGTCCTATTGACGGTCAAGAAGTCCTTAGGACGGTCAAGAAGTCCTAAGGACGGTCAAGAAGTCCTAAGGACGATCAAGAAGTCCTTAGGAAGGTCAAGAAGTCCTTAGGACGGTCAAGAGGTCCTATGGACTGTCAAGAAGTCCTAAGGACGGTCAAGAAGTCCTTATGACGGTCAAGAAGTCCTATGGACGGTCAAGAAAAACTTAGAACGGTCTTGAAGTTCTATGGACGGTCAGAGGTCCTTAGGACGGTCAAGAAGTCTTTAGGACGGTCATGTAGTCATTAGGACGGTCAAGAAGTCCTAAGGACGGTCAAGAAGTCCTTAGGAAGGTCAAGAAGTACTTTGGACGGTCAAGAGGTCCTTTGGACTGCCAAGAAGTCCTCAGGACGGCCAAGAAGTCTTTAGGACGGTCATAAAGTCCTAAGGACGGTCAAAAAATCCTAAGGACGGTCAAGAAGTCCTTAGGACGGTCAAGAAGTCCTCAGGACGGCCAAGAAGTCTTTAGGACGGTCATAAAGTCCTAAGGACGGTCAAGAAGTCCTTAGGACGGTCAAGAAAAACTTAGAACGGTCTTGAAGTTCTATGGACGGTCAGAGGTCCTTAGGACGGTCAAGAAGTCCTTATGACGGTCAAGAAGTCCTATGGACGGTCAAGAAGTCCTTTGGATGGTCAAGAAGTCTTTAGGACGGTCATGTATTCATTAGAACGGTCAAGAAGTCCTTAGGACGGTCAAGAAGTACTTAGGACGGTCAAGAAGTCTTTAGGACGGTCAAGAAGTCCTCAGGACGGCCAAGAAGTCTTTAGGACGGTCATTAAGTCCTAAGGACGGTCAAGAAATCCTAAGGACGGTCAAGAAGTCCTATGGACGGTCAAGAGGTCCTATGGATGGTCAAGAAGTCCTTAGGACGGTCTAGAAGTCCTATGGACGATCAAGAAGTCCTATGGACGGTAAAGAGGTCCTATTGACGGTCAAGAAGTCCTTAGGACGGTCAAGAAGTCCTAAGGACGGTCAAGAAGTCCTAAGGACGATCAAGAAGTCCTTAGGAAGGTCAAGAAGTCCTTAGGACGGTCAAGAGGTCCTATGGACTGTCAAGAAGTCCTAAGGACGGTCAAGAAGTCCTTATGACGGTCAAGAAGTCCTATGGACGGTCAAGAAAAACTTAGAACGGTCTTGAAGTTCTATGGACGGTCAGAGGTCCTTAGGACGGTCAAGAAGTCTTTAGGACGGTCATGTAGTCATTAGGACGGTCAAGAAGTCTTTAGGACGGTCAAGAATTCCTTAGGACGGTCAAGAAGTACTTAGGACGGTCTTGAAGTTCTATGGACGGTCAAGAAGTCCTTAGGACGGTCTTGAAGTCCTAAGGACGGTCAAGAAGTCCTAAGGACGGTCAAGAAGTCCTTAGGAAGGTCAAGAAGTACTTAGGACGGTCAAGAGGTCCTTTGGACTGCCAAGAAGTCCTCAGGACGGCCAAGAAGTCTTTAGGACGGTCATAAAGTCCTAAGGACGGTCAAGAAATCCTAAGGACGGTCAAGAAGTCCTTAGGACGGTCAAGAAAAACTAAGGACGGTCAAGAAGTCCTCAGGACGGCCAAGAAGTCTTTAGGACGGTCATAAAGTCCTAAGGACGGTCAAGAAATCCTTAGGACGGTCAAGAAGTCCTTAGGACGGTCAAGAAAAACTTAGAACGGTCTTGAAGTTCTATGGACGGTCAGAGGTCCTTAGGACGGTCAAGAAGTCCTAAGGACGGTCAAGAAGTCCTTATGACGGTCAAGAAGTCCTATGGACGGTCAAGAAGTCCTTTGGATGGTCAAGAAGTCTTTAGGACGGTCATGTATTCATTAGAACGGTCAAGAAGTCCTTAGGACGGTCAAGAAGTACTTAGGACGGTCAAGAAGTCTTTAGGACGGTCAAGAAGTCCTCAGGACGGCCAAGAAGTCTTTAGGACGGTCATTAAGTCCTAAGGACGGTCAAGAAATCCTAAGGACGGTCAAGAAGTCCTATGGACGGTCAAGAGGTCCTATGGATGGTCAAGAAGTCCTTAGGACGGTCTAGAAGTCCTATGGACGATCAAGAAGTCCTATGGACGGTAAAGAGGTCCTATTGACGGTCAAGAAGTCCTTAGGACGGTCAAGAAGTCTTTAGGACGGTCAAGAAGTTCTTAGGACGGTCAAGAAGTACTTAGAACGGTCTTGAAGTTTTATGGACGGTCATGTATTCATTAGAACGGTCAAGAAGTCCTTAGGACGGTCAAGAAGTACTTAGGACGGTCAAGAAGTCCTCAGGACGGCCAAGAAGTCTTTAGGACGGTCATAAAGTCCTAAGGACGGTCAAGAAATCCTAAGGACGGTCAAGAAGTCCTTAGGACGGTCAAGAAAAACTTAGAACGGTCTTGAAGTTCTATGGACGGTCAGAGGTCCTTAGGACGGTCAAGAAGTCTTTAGGACGGTCATGTAGTCATTAGGACGGTCAAGAAGTCCTTAGGACGGTCAAGAATTCCTTAGGACGGTCAAGAAGTACTTAGGACGGTCTTGAAGTTCTATGGACGGTCAAGAAGTCCTTAGGACGGTCAAGAAGTCCTAAGGACGGTCAAGAAGTCCTAAGGACGGTCAAGAAGTCCTTAGGAAGGTCAAGAAGTACTTTGGACGGTCAAGAGGTCCTTTGGACTGCCAAGAAGTCCTCAGGACGGCCAAGAAGTCTTTAGGACGGTCATAAAGTCCTAAGGACGGTCAAAAAATCCTAAGGACGGTCAAGAAGTCCTTAGGACGGTCAAGAAGTCCTCAGGACGGCCAAGAAGTCTTTAGGACGGTCATTAAGTCCTAAGGACGGTCAAGAAATCCTAAGGACGGTCAAGAAGTCCTTAGGACGGTCAAGAAAAACTTAGGACGGTCAAGAAGTCCTCAGGACGGCCAAGAAGTCTTTAGGACGGTCATAAAGTCCTAAGGACGGTCAAGAAATCCTTAGGACGGTCAAGAAGTCCTTAGGACGGTCAAGAAAAACTTAGAACGGTCTTGAAGTTCTATGGACGGTCAGAGGTCCTTAGGACGGTCAAGAAGTCCTAAGGACGGTCAAGAAGTCCTTATGACGGTCAAGAAGTCCTATGGACGGTCAAGAAGTCCTTTGGATGGTCAAGAAGTCTTTAGGACGGTCATGTATTCATTAGAACGGTCAAGAAGTCCTTAGGACGGTCAAGAAGTACTTAGGACGGTCAAGAAGTCTTTAGGACGGTCAAGAAGTCCTCAGGACGGCCAAGAAGTCTTTAGGACGGTCAAGAAGTCCTAAGGACGGTCAAGAAGTCCTAAGGACGATCAAGAAGTCTTTAGGACGGTCAAGAAGTCCTTAGGACGGTCAAGAAAAACTTAGAACGGTCTTGAAGTTCTATGGACGGTCAGAGGTCCTTAGGACGGTCAAGAAGTCTTTAGGACGGTCATGTAGTCATTAGGACGGTCAAGAAGTCCTTAGGACGGTCAAGAATTCCTTAGGACGGTCAAGAAGTACTTAGGACGGTCTTGAAGTTCTATGGACGATCAAGAAGTCCTTAGGACGGTCAAGAAGTCCTAAGGACGGTCAAGAAGTCCTAAGGACGATCAAGAAGTCCTTAGGAAGGTCAAGAAGTACTTAGGACGGTCAAGAGGTCCTATGGACTGTCAAGAAGTCCTAAGGACGGTCAAGAAGTCCTTATGACGGTCAAGAAGTCCTATGGACGGTCAAGAAGTCCTTTGGATGGTCAAGAAGTCTTTAGGACGGTCATGTATTCATTAGAACGGTCAAGAAGTCCTTAGGACGGTCAAGAAGTACTTAGGACGGTCAAGAAGTCCTCAGGACGGCCAAGAAGTCTTTAGGACGGTCATAAAGTCCTAAGGACGGTCAAGAAATCCTAAGGACGGTCAAGAAGTCCTTAGGACGGTCAAGAAAAACTTAGAACGGTCTTGAAGTTCTATGGACGGTCAGAGGTCCTTAGGACGGTCAAGAAGTCTTTAGGACGGTCATGTAGTCATTAGGACGGTCAAGAAGTCCTTAGGACGGTCAAGAATTCCTTAGGACGGTCAAGAAGTACTTAGGACGGTCTTGAAGTTCTATGGACGGTCAAGAAGTCCTTAGGACGGTCAAGAAGTCCTAAGGACGGTCAAGAAGTCCTAAGGACGGTCAAGAAGTCCTTAGGAAGGTCAAGATTTACTTTGGACGGTCAAGAGGTCCTTTGGACTGCCAAGAAGTCCTCAGGACGGCCAAGAAGTCTTTAGGACGGTCATAAAGTCCTAAGGACGGTCAAAAAATCCTAAGGACGGTCAAGAAGTCCTTAGGACGGTCAAGAAGTCCTCAGGACGGCCAAGAAGTCTTTAGGACGGTCATAAAGTCCTAAGGACGGTCAAGAAATCCTAAGGACGGTCAAGAAGTCCTTAGGACGGTCAAGAAAAACTTAGAACGGTCTTGAAGTTCTATGGACGGTCAGAGGTCCTTAGGACGGTCAAGAAGTCCTAAGGACGGTCAAGAAGTCCTTATGACGGTCAAGAAGTCCTATGGACGGTCAAGAAGTCCTTTGGATGGTCAAGAAGTCTTTAGGACGGTCATGTATTCATTAGAACGGTCAAGAAGTCCTTAGGACGGTCAAGAAGTACTTAGGACGGTCAAGAAGTCTTTAGGACGGTCAAGAAGTCCTCAGGACGGCCAAGAAGTCTTTAGGACGGTCATTAAGTCCTAAGGACGGTCAAGAAATCCTAAGGACGGTCAAGAAGTCCTATGGACGGTCAAGAGGTCCTATGGATGGTCAAGAAGTCCTTAGGACGGTCTAGAAGTCCTATGGACGATCAAGAAGTCCTATGGACGGTAAAGAGGTCCTATTGACGGTCAAGAAGTCCTTAGGACGGTCAAGAAGTCCTAAGGACGGTCAAGAAGTCCTAAGGACGATCAAGAAGTCCTTAGGAAGGTCAAGAAGTCCTTAGGACGGTCAAGAGGTCCTATGGACTGTCAAGAAGTCCTAAGGACGGTCAAGAAGTCCTTATGACGGTCAAGAAGTCCTATGGACGGTCAAGAAAAACTTAGAACGGTCTTGAAGTTCTATGGACGGTCAGAGGTCCTTAGGACGGTCAAGAAGTCTTTAGGACGGTCATGTAGTCATTAGGACGGTCAAGAAGTCCTTAGGACGGTCAAGAATTCCTTAGGACGGTCAAGAAGTACTTAGGACGGTCTTGAAGTTCTATGGACGGTCAAGAAGTCCTTAGGACGGTCTTGAAGTCCTAAGGACGGTCAAGAAGTCCTAAGGACGGTCAAGAAGTCCTTAGGAAGGTCAAGAAGTACTTAGGACGGTCAAGAGGTCCTTTGGACTGCCAAGAAGTCCTCAGGACGGCCAAGAAGTCTTTAGGACGGTCATAAAGTCCTAAGGACGGTCAAGAAATCCTAAGGACGGTCAAGAAGTCCTTTGGACGGTCAAGAAAAACTTAGGACGGTCAAGAAGTCCTCAGGACGGCCAAGAAGTCTTTAGGACGGTCATAAAGTCCTAAGGACGGTCAAGAAATCCTTAGGACGGTCAAGAAGTCCTTAGGACGGTCAAGAAAAACTTAGAACGGTCTTGAAGTTCTATGGACGGTCAGAGGTCCTTAGGACGGTCAAGAAGTCCTAAGGACGGTCAAGAAGTCCTTATGTCGGTCAAGAAGTCCTATGGACGGTCAAGAAGTCCTTTGGATGGTCAAGAAGTCTTTAGGACGGTCATGTATTCATTAGAACGGTCAAGAAGTCCTTAGGACGGTCAAGAAGTACTTAGGACGGTCAAGAAGTCTTTAGGACGGTCAAGAAGTCCTCAGGACGGCCAAGAAGTCTTTAGGACGGTCATTAAGTCCTAAGGACGGTCAAGAAATCCTAAGGACGGTCAAGAAGTCCTATGGACGGTCAAGAGGTCCTATGGATGGTCAAGAAGTCCTTAGGACGGTCTAGAAGTCCTATGGACGATCAAGAAGTCCTATGGACGGTAAAGAGGTCCTATTGACGGTCAAGAAGTCCTTAGGACGGTCAAGAAGTCCTAAGGACGGTCAAGAAGTCCTAAGGACGATCAAGAAGTCCTTAGGAAGGTCAAGAAGTACTTAGGACGGTCAAGAGGTCCTATGGACTGTCAAGAAGTCCTAAGGACGGTCTAGAAGTCCTTATGACGGTCAAGAAGTCCTATGGACGGTCAAGAAGTCCTTTGGATGGTCAAGAAGTACTTAGGACGGTCAAGAAGTCCTCAGGACGGCCAAGAAGTCTTTAGGACGGTCATAAAGTCCCAAGGACGGTCAAGAAATCCTAAGGACGGTCAAGAAGTCCTTAGGACGGTCAAGAAAAACTTAGAACGGTCTTGAAGTTCTATGGACGGTCAGAGGTCCTTAGGACGGTCAAGAAGTCTTTAGGACGGTCATGTATTCATTAGGACGGTCAAGAAGTCCTTAGGACGGTCAAGAATTCCTTAGGACGGTCAAGAAGTACTTAGGACGGTCTTGAAGTTCTATGGACGGTCAAGAAGTCCTTAGGACGGTCAAGAAGTCCTAAGGACGGTCAAGAAGTCCTAAGGACGGTCAAGAAGTCCTTAGGAAGGTCAAGAAGTACTTAGGACGGTCAAGAGGTCCTTTGGACTGTCAAGAAGTCCTAAGGACGGTCAAGAAGTCCTTATGACGGTCAAGAAGTCCTATGGACGGTCAAGAAGTCCTTTGGATGGTCAAGAAGTCTTTAGGACGGTCATGTATTCATTAGAACGGTCAAGAAGTCCTTAGGACGGTCACGAAGTACTTAGGACGGTCAAGAAGTCTTTCGGACGGTCAAGAATGCCTCAGGACGGCCAAGAAGTCTTTAGGACGGTCATAAAGTCCTAAGACGGTCAAGAAATTTTAAGGACGGTCAAGAAGTCCTATGGACGGTCAAGAGGTCCTATGGATGGTCAAGAAGTCCGAAGGACGGTCTAGAAGTCCTATGGACGGTAAAGAGGTCCTATTGACGGTCAAGAAGTCCTTAGGACGGTCAAGAAGTGCTAAGGACGGTCGAGAAGTCCTTAGGACGGTCAAGAAGTCTTTAGGACGGTCAAGAAGTCATGAGGACGCTCAAGAAGTCCTTAGGACGGTCAAGAAGTCCTTAGGACGGTCAAGAAGTCTTTAGGACGGTCAAGAAGTCCTTAGGAGGTCAAGAAGTCTTTAGGACGGTCAAGAAGTCTTTAGGACGGTCAAGAAGTACTCAGGACGGTCTTGAAGTTCTATGGACGGCCAAGATGTCTTTAGGACGGGCATAAAGTCATTAGGACGGTCAAGAAATCCTAAGGACGGTCAAGAAATCCTATGGACTGTCAAGAGGTCCTATGGTTGGTCAAGAAGTCCTTAGGACGGTCTTGAAGTTCTATGGACGGTCAAGAAGTCCTTAGGACGGTCAAGAAGTCTTAAAGACGGTCAAGAAGTCCTAAGGACGGTCAAGAAGTCCTAAGGACGCTCAAGAAGTCCTTAGGCCGGTCAAGAAGTCCTTAGGACGGTCAAGAAGTCTTTAGGACGGTCTTGAAGTTCTATGGACGGTCAAGAAGTCCATAGGACGGTCAAGATGTCCTAAGGACGGTCAAGAAGTCCCTAGGACGGTCAAGAGGTCCTATGGACGGTCAAGAAGTCCTTAGGACGGTCAAGAAGTCCTCAGGACGGCCAAGAAGTCTTTAGGACGGTCATAAAGTCATTAGGACGGTCAAGAAATCCTAAGGACGGTCAAGAAGTCCTATGAACTGTCAAGAGGTCCTATGGATGGTCAAGAAGTCCTTAGGACGGTCAAGAAGTCCTTAGGACGGTCAAGAAGTACTTAGAACGGTCTTGAAGTTCTATGGACGGTCAAGAAGTCCTTAGGAGGGTCAAGAAGTCTTAAGGACGGTCAAGAAGTCCTTAGGACGGTCAAGAAGTCCTTAGGACGGTCAAGAAGTCCTAAGGACGGTCAAGAAGTCTTAGGACGGTCAAGAGGTCCTATGGACGGTCAAGAAGTCCTTAGGACGGTCAAGAAGTCTTTAGGACGGTCAAGAAGTCTTTAGGACGGTCAAGAAGTCCTTAGGACGGTCAAGAAGTCTTTAGGACGGTCTTGAAGTTCTATGGACGGTCAAGAAGTCCATAGGACGGTCAAGATGTCCTAAGGACGGTCAAGAAGTCCCTAGGACGGTCAAGAGGTCCTATGGACGGTCAAGAAGTCCTTAGGACGGTCAAGAAGTCCTCAGGACGGCCAAGAAGTCTTTAGGACGGTCATAAAGTCATTAGGACGGTCAAGAAATCCTAAGGACGGTCAAGAAGTCCTATGAACTGTCAAGAGGTCCTATGGATGGTCAAGAAGTCCTTAGGACGGTCAAGAAGTCCTTAGGACGGTCAAGAAGTACTTAGAACGGTCTTGAAGTTCTATGGACGGTCAAGAAGTCCTTAGGAGGGTCAAGAAGTCTTAAGGACGGTCAAGAAGTCCTTAGGACGGTCAAGAAGTCCTTAGGACGGTCAAGAAGTCCTAAGGACGGTCAAGAAGTCTTAGGACGGTCAAGAGGTCCTATGGACGGTCAAGAAGTCCTAAGGACGGTCAAGAAGTCTTTAGGACGGTCAAGAAGTCTTTAGGACGGTCAAGAAGTCCTTAGGACGGTGAAGAAGTCTTTAGGACGGTCAAGAAGTCTTTAGGACGGTCTTGAAGTTCTATGGACGTTCAAGAAGTACATAGGACGGTAAATATGTACTAAGGGCGGTCAAGAAGTCCTTAGGACGGTCAAGAGGTCCTATGGACGGTCATAAAGTCCTTAGGACGGTCAAGAAGTCCTTATGACGGTCAAGAAGTCCTTAGGACGGTCAAGAAGTCTTTAGAACGAACAAGAAGTCCTTAGGACGGTCAAGAAGTCCTTAGGACGGTCAAGAAGTCCTTAGGACGGTCAAGAAGTACTTAGGACGGTCAAGAAGTCCTTAGGACGGTCAAGAAGTCCTTAGTACGGTCAAGAAGTCCTTAGGACGGTCAAGAAGTCCTTAGGACGGTCAAGAAGTCATTAGGACGGTCAAGGAGTCCTTAGGACGGTCATGAAGTACTTAGGACGGTCTGGATGTCCTATGGACGGTCAAGAAGTCCTTAGGACGGTCAAGAAGTCCTTAGGAAGGTCAAGAAGTACTTAGGACGGTCAAGAGGTCCTTTGGACTGTCAAGAAGTCCTCAGGACGGCCAAGAAGTCTATAGGACGGTCATAAAGTCCTAAGGACAGTCAAGAAATCCTAAGGACGGTTAAGAAGTCCTTAGGACGGTCAAGAAAAACTTAGGACGGTCAAGAAGTCCTCAGGACGGCCAAGAAGTCTTTAGGACGGTCATTAAGTCCTAAGGACGGTCAAGAAATCCTAAGGACGGTCAAGATGTCCTTAGGACGGTCAAGAAAAACTTAGAACGGTCTTGAAGTTCTATGGACGTTCAAGAAGTACATAGGACGGTCAATATGTACTAAGGGCGGTCAAGAAGTCCTTAGGACGGTCAAGAGGTCCTTAGGAAGGTCAAGAAGTACTTAGGACGGTCAAGAGGTCCTATGGACTGTCAAGAAGTACTTTGGACGGTCTTAAAGTTCTATGGACGGTCAAGAAGTCCTTAGGACGGTCAAGAAGTCCTAAGGACGGTCAAGAAGTCCTAAGGACGGTCAAGAAGTACTTAGGACGGTCAAGAAGTCCTTAGGACGGTCAAGAAGTCCTTAGTACGGTCAAGAAGTCCTTAGGACGGTCAAGAAGTCCTTAGGACGGTCAAGAAGTCCTTAGGACGGTCAAGGAGTCCTTAGGACGGTCATGAAGTACTTAGGACGGTCTTGATGTCCAATGGACGGTCAAGAAGTCCTTAGGACGGTCAAGAAGTCCTTAGGAAGGTCAAGAAGTACTTAGGACGGTCAAGAGGTCCTTTGGACTGTCAAGAAGTCCTCAGGACGGCCAAGAAGTCTATAGGACGGTCATAAAGTCCTAAGGACAGTCAAGAAATCCTAAGGACGGTCAAGAAGTCCTTAGGACGGTCAAGAAAAACTTAGGACGGTCAAGAAGTCCTCAGGACGGCCAAGAAGTCTTTAGGACGTTCATTAAGTCCTAAGGACGGTCAAGAAATCCTAAGGACGGTCAAGAAGTCCTTAGGACGGTCAAGAAAAACTTCGAACGGTCTTGAAGTTCTATGGACGGTCAGAGGTCCTTAGGACGGTCATGAAGTCCTAAGGACGGTCAAGAAGTCCTTATGACGGTCAAGAAGTCCTATGGACGGTCAAGAAGTCCTTTGGATGGTCAAGAAGTCTTTAGGACGGTCATGTATTCATTAGAACGGTCAAGAAGTCCTTAGGACGGTCAAGAAGTACTTAGGACGGTCAAGAAGTCTTTAGGACGGTCAAGAAGTCCTCAGGACGGCCAAGAAGTCTTTAGGACGGTCATTAAGTCCTAAGGACGGTCAAGAAATCCTAAGGACGGTCAAGAAGTCCTTAGGACGGTCAAGAAAAACTTAGAACGGTCTTGAAGTTCTATGGACGGTCAGAGTCCCTTAGGACGGTCAAGAAGTCTTTAGGACGGTCATGTAGTCATTAGGACGGTCAAGAAGTCCTTAGGACGGTCAAGAAGTACTTAGGACGGTCAAGAGGTCCTTTGGACTGTCAAGAAGTCCTAAGGACGGTCAAGAAGTCCTTATGACGGTCAAGAAATCCTAAGGACGGTCAAGAAGTCCTTAGGACGGTCAAGAAAAACTTAGGACGGTCAAGAAGTCCTCAGGACGGCCAAGAAGTCTTTAGGACGGTCATAAAGTCCTAAGGACGGTCAAGAAATCCTAAGGACGGTCAAGAAGTCCTTAGGACGGTCAAGAAAAACTTAGGACGGTCAAGAAGTCCTCAGGACGGCCAAGAAGTCTTTAGGACGGTCATAAAGTCCTAAGGACGGTCAAGAAATCCTAAGGACGGTCAAGAAGTCCTTAGGACGGTCAAGAAAAACTTAGAACGGTCTTGAAGTTCTATGGACGGTCAGAGGTCCTTAGGACGGTCAAGAAGTCCTAAGGACGGTCAAGAAGTCCTGATGACGGTCAAGAAGTCCTATGGACGGTCAAGAAGTCCTTTGGATGGTCAAGAAGTCTTTAGGACGGTCATGTATTCATTAGAACGGTCAAGAAGTCCTTAGGACGGTCAAGAAGTACTTAGGACGGTCAAGAAGTCTTTAGGACGGTCAAGAAGTCCTCAGGACGGCCAAGAAGTCTTTAGGACGGTCATTAAGTCCTAAGGACGGTCAAGAAATCCTAAGGACGGTCAAGAAGTCCTATGGACGGTCAAGAGGTCCTATGGATGGTCAAGAAGTCCTTAGGACGGTCTAGAAGTCCTATGGACGAACAAGAAGTCCTATGGACGGTAAAGAGGTCCTATTGACGGTCAAGAAGTCCTTAAGACGGTCAAGAAGTCCTTATGACGGTCAAGAAATCCTAAGGACGGTCAAGAAGTCCTTAGGACGGTCAAGAAAAACTTAGGACGGTCAAGAAGTCCTCAGGACGGCCAAGAAGTCTTTAGGACGGTCATAAAGTCCTAAGGACGGTCAAGAAATCCTAAGGACGGTCAAGAAGTCCTTAGGACGGTCAAGAAAAACTTAGGACGGTCAAGAAGTCCTCAGGACGGCCAAGAAGTCTTTAGGACGGTCATAAAGTCCTAAGGACGGTCAAGAAATCCTAAGGACGGTCAAGAAGTCCTTAGGACGGTCAAGAAAAACTTAGAACGGTCTTGAAGTTCTATGGACGGTCAGAGGTCCTTAGGACGGTCAAGAAGTCCTAAGGACGGTCAAGAAGTCCTGATGACGGTCAAGAAGTCCTATGGACGGTCAAGAAGTCCTTTGGATGGTCAAGAAGTCTTTAGGACGGTCATGTATTCATTAGAACGGTCAAGAAGTCCTTAGGACGGTCAAGAAGTACTTAGGACGGTCAAGAAGTCTTTAGGACGGTCAAGAAGTCCTCAGGACGGCCAAGAAGTCTTTAGGACGGTCATTAAGTCCTAAGGACGGTCAAGAAATCCTAAGGACGGTCAAGAAGTCCTATGGACGGTCAAGAGGTCCTATGGATGGTCAAGAAGTCCTTAGGACGGTCTAGAAGTCCTATGGACGAACAAGAAGTCCTATGGACGGTAAAGAGGTCCTATTGACGGTCAAGAAGTCCTTAAGACGGTCAAGAAGTCCTAAGGACGGTCAAGAAGTCCTAAGGACGATCAAGAAGTCCTTAGGAAGGTCAAGAAGTACTTAGGACGGTCAAGAGGTCCTATGGACTGTCAAGAAGTACTTTGGACGGTCTTAAAGTTCTATGGACGGTCAAGAAGTCCTTAGGACGGTCAAGAAGTCCTAAGGACGGTCAAGAAGTCCTAAGGACGGTCAAGAAGTCCTTAGGAAGGTCAAGAAGTACTTAGGACGGTCAAGAGGTCCTTTGGACTGTCAAGAAGTCCTAAGGACGGTCAAGAAGTCCTATGGACGGTAAAGAGGTCCTATTGACGGTCAAGAAGTCCTTAGGACGGTCAAGAAGTGCTAAGGACGGTCGAGAAGTCCTTAGGACGGTCAAGAAGTCTTTAGGACGGCAAAGAAGTCCTTAGGACGGTCAAGAAAAACTTAGAACGGTCTTGAAGTTCTATGGACGGTCAGAGGTCCTTAGGACGGTCATGAAGTCCTAAGGACTGTCAATAAGTCCTAAGGACGGTCAAGAGGTCCTATGGACGGTCAAGAAGTCCTTAGGACGGTCAAGAAGTCCTCAGGACGGTCAAGAAAAACTTAGAACGGTCTTGAAGTTCTATGGACGGTCAGAGGTCCTTAGGACGGTCAAGAGGTCCTTTGGACTGTCAAGAAGTCCTAAGGACGGTCAAGAGGTCCTATGGACGGTCAAGAAGTCCTTAGGACGGTCAAGAAGTCCTCAGGACGGCCAAGAAGTCATTAGGACGGTCATAAAGTCATTAGGACGGTCAAGAAATCCTAAGGACGGTCAAGAAGTCCTATGAACTGTCAAGAGGTCCTATGGATGGTCAAGAAGTCCTTAGGACGGTCAAGAAGTCCTTAGGACGGTCAAGAAGTACTTAGAACGGTCTTGAAGTTCTATGGACGGTCAAGAAGTCTTTAGGAGGGTCAAGAAGTCTTAAGGACGGTCAAGAAGTCCTTAGGACGGTCAAGAAGTCCTTAGGACGGTCAAGAAGTCCTAAGGACGGTCAAGAAGTCTTAGGACGGTCAAGAGGTCCTATGGACGGTCAAGAAGTCCTTAGGACGGTCAAGAAGTCTTTAGGACAGTCAAGAAGTCTTTAGGACAGTCAAGAAGTCCTTAGGACGGTGAAGAAGTCTTTAGGACGGTCAAGAAGTCTTTAGGACGGTCTTGAAGTTCTATGGACGTTCAAGAAGTACATAGGACGGTCAATATGTACTAAGGGCGGTCAAGAAGTCCTTAGGACGGTCAAGAGGTCCTATGGACGGTCATAAAGTCCTTAGGACGGTCAAGAAGTCCTTATGACGGTCAAGAAGTCCTTAGGACGGTCAAGAAGTCTTTAGAACGAACAAGAAGTCCTTAGGACGGTCAAGAAGTCCTTAGGACGGTCAAGAAGTCCTTAGGACGGTCAAGAAGTACTTAGGACGGTCAAGAAGTCCTTAGGACGGTCAAGAAGTCCTTAGGACGGTCAAGAAGTCCTTAGGACGGTCAAGAAGTCCTTAGGACGGTCAAGAAGTCATTAGGACGGTCAAGGAGTCCTTAGGACGGTCATGAAGTACTTAGGACGGTCTGGATGTCCTATGGACGGTCAAGAAGTCCTTAGGACGGTCAAGAAGTCCTTAGGACGGCCAAGAAGTCTTTAGGACGGTCAAGAAAAACTTAGAACGGTCTTGAAGTTCTATGGACGGTCAGAGGTCCTTAGGACGGTCAAGAAGTCCTAAGGACGGTCAAGAAGTCCTGATGACGGTCAAGAAGTCCTATGGACGGTCAAGAAGTCCTTTGGATGGTCAAGAAGTCTTTAGGACGGTCATGTATTCATTAGAACGGTCAAGAAGTCCTTATGACGGTCAAGAAGTCCTATGGACGGTCAAGAAGTCCTATGGACGGTCAAGAAGTCCTTTGGATGGTCAAGAAGTCTTTAGGACGGTCATGTATTCATTAGAACGGTCAAGAAGTCCTTAGGACGGTCAAGAAGTACTTAGGACGGTCAAGAAGTCCTCAGGACGGCCAAGAAGTCTTTAGGACGGTCATAAAGTCCTAAGGACGGTCAAGAAATCCTAAGGACGGTCAAGAAGTCCTTAGGACGGTCAAGAAAAACTTAGAACGGTCTTGAAGTTCTATGGACGGTCAGAGGTCCTTAGGACGGTCAAGAAGTCTTTAGGACGGTCATGTAGTCATTAGGACGGTCAAGAAGTCCTTAGGACGGTCAAGAATTCCTTAGGACGGTCAAGAAGTACTTAGGACGGTCTTGAAGTTCTATGGACGGTCAAGAAGTCCTTAGGACGGTCAAGAAGTCCTAAGGACGGTCAAGAAGTCCTAAGGACGGTCAAGAAGTCCTTAGGAAGGTCAAGAAGTACTTTGGACGGTCAAGAGGTCCTTTGGACTGCCAAGAAGTCCTCAGGACGGCCAAGAAGTCTTTAGGACGGTCATAAAGTCCTAAGGACGGTCAAAAAATCCTAAGGACGGTCAGGAAGTCCTTAGGACGGTCAAGAGGTCCTCAGGACGGCCAAGAAGTCTTTAGGACGGTCATAAAGTCCTAAGGACGGTCAAGAAATCCTAAGGACGGTCAAGAAGTCCTTAGGACGGTCAAGAAAAACTTAGAACGGTCTTGAAGTTCTATGGACGGTCAGAGGTCCTTAGGACGGTCAAGAAGTCCTAAGGACGGTCAAGAAGTCCTTATGACGGTCAAGAAGTCCTATGGACGGTCAAGAAGTCCTTTGGATGGTCAAGAAGTCTTTAGGACGGTCATGTATTCATTAGAACGGTCAAGAAGTCCTTAGGACGGTCAAGAAGTACTTAGGACGGTCAAGAAGTCTTTAGGACGGTCAAGAAGTCCTCAGGACGGCCAAGAAGTCTTTAGGACGGTCATTAAGTCCTAAGGACGGTCAAGAAATCCTAAGGACGGTCAAGAAGTCCTATGGACGGTCAAGAGGTCCTATGGATGGTCAAGAAGTCCTTAGGACGGTCTAGAAGTCCTATGGACGATCAAGAAGTCCTATGGACGGTAAAGAGGTCCTATTGACGGTCAAGAAGTCCTTAGGACGGTCAAGAAGTCCTAAGGACGGTCAAGAAGTCCTAAGGACGATCAAGAAGTCCTTAGGAAGGTCAAGAAGTACTTAGGACGGTCAAGAGGTCCTATGGACTGTCAAGAAGTCCTAAGGACGGTCAAGAAGTCCTTATGACGGTCAAGAAGTCCTATGGACGGTCAAGAAAAACTTAGAACGGTCTTGAAGTTCTATGGACGGTCAGAGGTCCTTAGGTCGGTCAAGAAGTCTTTAGGACGGTCATGTAGTCATTAGGACGGTCAAGAAGTCCTTAGGACGGTCAAGAATTCCTTAGGACGGTCAAGAAGTACTTAGGAAGGTCTTGAAGTTCTATGGACGGTCAAGAAGTCCTTAGGACGGTCAAGAAGTCCTAAGGACGGTCAAGAAGTCCTAAGGACGGTCAAGATGTCCTTAGGAAGGTCAAGAAGTACTTAGGACGGTCAAGAGGTCCTTTGGACTGCCAAGAAGTCCTCAGGACGGCCAAGAAGTCTTTAGGACGGTCATAAAGTCCTAAGGACGGTCAAGAAATCCTAAGGACGGTCAAGAAGTCCTTAGGACGGTCAAGAAAAACTTAGGACGGTCAAGAAGTCCTCAGGACGGCCAAGAAGTCTTTAGGACGGTCATAAAGTCCTAAGGACGGTCAAGAAATCCTTAGGACGGTCAAGAAGTCCTTAGGACGGTCAAGAAAAACTTAGAACGGTCTTGAAGTTCTATGGACGGTCAGAGGTCCTTAGGACGGTCAAGAAGTCCTAAGGACGGTCAAGAAGTCCTTATGACGGTCAAGAAGTCCTATGGACGGTCAAGAAGTCCTTTGGATGGTCAAGAAGTCTTTAGGACGGTCATGTATTCATTAGAACGGTCAAGAAGTCCTTAGGACGGTCAAGAAGTCCTAAGGACGGTCAAGAAGTCCTTATGACGGTCAAGAAGTCCTATGGACGGTCAAGAAAAACTTAGAACGGTCTTGAAGTTCTATGGACGGTCAGAGGTCCTTAGGTCGGTCAAGAAGTCTTTAGGACGGTCATGTAGTCATTAGGACGGTCAAGAAGTCCTTAGGACGGTCAAGAATTCCTTAGGACGGTCAAGAAGTACTTAGGAAGGTCTTGAAGTTCTATGGACGGTCAAGAAGTCCTTAGGACGGTCAAGAAGTCCTAAGGACGGTCAAGAAGTCCTAAGGACGGTCAAGATGTCCTTAGGAAGGTCAAGAAGTACTTAGGACGGTCAAGAGGTCCTTTGGACTGCCAAGAAGTCCTCAGGACGGCCAAGAAGTCTTTAGGACGGTCATAAAGTCCTAAGGACGGTCAAGAAATCCTAAGGACGGTCAAGAAGTCCTTAGGACGGTCAAGAAAAACTTAGGACGGTCAAGAAGTCCTCAGGACGGCCAAAAAGTCTTTAGGACGGTCATAAAGTCCTAAGGACGGTCAAGAAATCCTAAGGACGGTCAAGAAGTCCTTAGGACGGTCAAGAAAAACTTAGAACGGTCTTGAAGTTCTATGGACGGTCAGAGGTCCTTAGGACGGTCAAGAAGTCCTAAGGACGGTCAAGAAGTCCTTATGACGGTCAAGAAGTCCTATGGACGGTCAAGAAGTCCTTTGGATGGTCAAGAAGTCTTTAGGACGGTCATGTATTCATTAGAACGGTCAAGAAGTCCTTAGGACGGTCAAGAAGTACTTAGGACGGTCAAGAAGTCTTTAGGACGGTCAAGAAGTCCTCAGGACGGCCAAGAAGTCTTTAGGACGGTCATTAAGTCCTAAGGACGGTCAAGAAATCCTAAGGACGGTCAAGAAGTCCTATGGACGGTCAAGAGGTCCTATGGATGGTCAAGAAGTCCTTAGGACGGTCTAGAAGTCCTATGGACGATCAAGAAGTCCTATGGACGGTAAAGAGGTCCTATTGACGGTCAAGAAGTCCTTAGGACGGTCAAGAAGTCCTAAGGACGGTCAAGAAGTCCTAAGGACGATCAAGAAGTCCTTAGGAAGGTCAAGAAGTACTTAGGACGGTCAAGAGGTCCTATGGACTGTCAAGAAGTCCTAAGGACGGTCAAGAAGTCCTTATGACGGTCAAGAAGTCCTATGGACGGTCAAGAAGTCCTTTGGATGGTCAAGAAGTCTTTAGGACGGTCATGTATTCATTAGAACGGTCAAGAAGTCCTTAGGACGGTCAAGAAGTACTTAGGACGGTCAAGAAGTCCTCAGGACGGCCAAGAAGTCTTTAGGACGGTCATAAAGTCCCAAGGACGGTCAAGAAATCCTAAGGACGGTCAAGAAGTCCTTAGGACGGTCAAGAAAAACTTAGAACGGTCTTGAAGTTCTATGGACGGTCAGAGGTCCTTAGGACGGTCAAGAAGTGTTTAGGACGGTCATGTATTCATTAGGACGGTCAAGAAGTCCTTAGGACGGTCAAGAATTCCTTAGGACGGTCAAGAAGTACTTAGGACGGTCTTGAAGTTCTATGGACGGTCAAGAAGTCCTTAGGACGGTCAAGAAGTCCTAAGGACGGTCAAGAAGTCCTAAGGACGGTCAAGAAGTCCTTAGGAAGGTCAAGAAGTACTTAGGACGGTCAAGAGGTCCTTTGGACTGTCAAGAAGTCCTAAGGACGGTCAAGAAGTCCTTATGACGGTCAAGAAGTCCTATGGACGGTCAAGAAGTCCTTTGGATGGTCAAGAAGTCTTTAGGACGGTCATGTATTCATTAGAACGGTCAAGAAGTCCTTAGGACGGTCACGAAGTACTTAGGACGGTCAAGAAGTCTTTCGGACGGTCAAGAATGCCTCAGGACGGCCAAGAAGTCTTTAGGACGGTCATAAAGTCCTAAGGACGGTCAAGAAATTTTAAGGACGGTCAAGAAGTCCTATGGACGGTCAAGAGGTCCTATGGATGGTCAAGAAGTCCTAAGGACGGTCTAGAAGTCCTATGGACGGTAAAGAGGTCCTATTGACGGTCAAGAAGTCCTTAGGACGGTCAAGAAGTGCTAAGGACGGTCGAGAAGTCCTTAGGACGGTCAAGAAGTCTTTAGGACGGTCAAGAAGTCATGAGGACGCTCAAGAAGTCCTTAGGACGGTCAAGAAGTCCTTAGGACGGTCAAGAAGTCTTTAGGACGGTCAAGAAGTCCTTAGGAGGTCAAGAAGTCTTTAGGACGGTCAAGAAGTCTTTAGGACGGTCAAGAAGTACTCAGGACGGTCTTGAAGTTCTATGGACGGCCAAGAAGTCTTTAGGACGGGCATAAAGTCATTAGGACGGTCAAGAAATCCTAAGGACGGTCAAGAAATCCTATGGACTGTCAAGAGGTCCTATGGATGGTCAAGAAGTCCTTAGGACGGTCTTGAAGTTCTATGGACGGTCAAGAAGTCCTTAGGACGGTCAAGAAGTCTTAAAGACGGTCAAGAAGTCCTTAGGACGGTCAAGAAGTCCTTAGGACGGTCAAGAAGTCCTTAGGACGGTCAAGAAGTCCTTAGGACGGTCAAGAGGTCCTATGGACGGTCAAGAAGTCCTAAGGACGGTCAAGAAGTCCTAAGGACGCTCAAGAAGTCCTAAGGACGGTCAAGAAGTCCTAAGGACGGTCAAGAAGTCCTTAGGAAGGTCAAGAAGTACTTTGGACGGTCAAGAGGTCCTTTGGACTGCCAAGAAGTCCTCAGGACGGCCAAGAAGTCTTTAGGACGGTCATAAAGTCCTAAGGACGGTCAAAAAATCCTAAGGACGGTCAAGAAGTCCTTAGGACGGTCAAGAAGTCCTCAGGACGGCCAAAAAGTCTTTAGGACGGTCATAAAGTCCTAAGGACGGTCAAGAAATCCTAAGGACGGTCAAGAAGTCCTTAGGACGGTCAAGAAAAACTTAGAACGGTCTTGAAGTTCTATGGACGGTCAGAGGTCCTTAGGACGGTCAAGAAGTCCTAAGGACGGTCAAGAAGTCCTTATGACGGTCAAGAAGTCCTATGGACGGTCAAGAAGTCCTTTGGATGGTCAAGAAGTCTTTAGGACGGTCATGTATTCATTAGAACGGTCAAGAAGTCCTTAGGACGGTCAAGAAGTACTTAGGACGGTCAAGAAGTCTTTAGGACGGTCAAGAAGTCCTCAGGACGGCCAAGAAGTCTTTAGGACGGTCATTAAGTCCTAAGGACGGTCAAGAAATCCTAAGGACGGTCAAGAAGTCCTATGGACGGTCAAGAGGTCCTATGGATGGTCAAGAAGTCCTTAGGACGGTCTAGAAGTCCTATGGACGATCAAGAAGTCCTATGGACGGTAAAGAAGTCCTTAGGACGGTCAAGAGGTCCTATGGACGGTCAAGAAGTCCTTAGGACGGTCAAGAGGTCCTATGGACGGTCAAGAAGTCCTAAGGACGGTCAAGAAGTCCTAAGGACGCTCAAGAAGTCCTAAGGACGGTCAAGAAGTCCTAAGGACGGTCGAGAAGTCCTTAGGAAGGTCAAGAAGTACTTTGGACGGTCAAGAGGTCCTTTGGACTGCCAAGAAGTCCTCAGGACGGCCAAGAAGTCTTTAGGACGGTCATAAAGTCCTAAGGACGGTCAAAAAATCCTAAGGACGGTCAAGAAGTCCTTAGGACGGTCAAGAAGTCCTCAGGACGGTCAAGAAGTCCTCAGGACGGCCAAGAAGTCTTTAGGACGGTCATAAAGTCCTAAGGACGGTCAAGAAATCCTAAGGACGGTCAAGAAGTCCTTAGGACGGTCAAGAAAAACTTAGAACGGTCTTGAAGTTCTATGGACGGTCAGAGGTCCTTAGGACGGTCAAGAAGTCCTAAGGACGGTCAAGAAGTCCTTATGACGGTCAAGAAGTCCTATGGACGGTCAAGAAGTCCTTTGGATGGTCAAGAAGTCTTTAGGACGGTCATGTATTCATTAGAACGGTCAAGAAGTCCTTAGGACGGTCAAGAAGTACTTAGGACGGTCAAGAAGTCTTTAGGACGGTCAAGAAGTCCTCAGGACGGCCAAGAAGTCTTTAGGACGGTCATTAAGTCCTAAGGACGGTCAAGAAATCCTAAGGACGGTCAAGAAGTCCTATGGACGGTCAAGAGGTCCTATGGATGGTCAAGAAGTCCTTAGGACGGTCTAGAAGTCCTATGGACGATCAAGAAGTCCTATGGACGGTAAAGAGGTCCTATTGACGGTCAAGAAGTCCTTAGGACGGTCAAGAAGTCCTAAGGACGGTCAAGAAGTCCTAAGGACGATCAAGAAGTCCTTAGGAAGGTCAAGAAGTACTTAGGACGGTCAAGAGGTCCTATGGACTGTCAAGAAGTCCTAAGGACGGTCAAGAAGTCCTTATGACGGTCAAGAAGTCCTATGGACGGTCAAGAAAAACTTAGAACGGTCTTGAAGTTCTATGGACGGTCAGAGGTCCTTAGGTCGGTCAAGAAGTCTTTAGGACGGTCATGTAGTCATTAGGACGGTCAAGAAGTCCTTAGGACGGTCAAGAATTCCTTAGGACGGTCAAGAAGTACTTAGGAAGGTCAAGAAGTACTTAGGACGGTCAAGAGGTCCTATGGACTGTCAAGAAGTCCTAAGGACGGTCAAGAAGTCCTAAGGACGGTCAAGAAATCCTAAGGACGGTCAAGAAGTCCTTAGGACGGTCAAGAAAAACTTAGGACGGTCAAGAAGTCCTCAGGACGGCCAAGAAGTCTTTAGGACGGTCATAAAGTCCTAAGGACGGTCAAGAAATCCTGAGGACGGTCAAGAAGTCCTTAGGACGGTCAAGAAAAACTTAGAACGGTCTTGAAGTTCTATGGACGGTCAGAGGTCCTTAGGACGGTCAAGAAGTCCTAAGGACGGTCAAGAAGTCCTTATGACGGTCAAGAAGTCCTATGGACGGTCAAGAAGTCCTTTGGATGGTCAAGAAGTCTTTAGGACGGTCATGTATTCATTAGAACGGTCAAGAAGTCCTTAGGACGGTCAAGAAGTACTTAGGACGGTCAAGAAGTCTTTAGGACGGTCAAGAAGTCCTCAGGACGGCCAAGAAGTCTTTAGGACGGTCATTAAGTCCTAAGGACGGTCAAGAAATCCTAAGGACGGTCAAGAAGTCCTATGGACGGTCAAGAGGTCCTATGGATGGTCAAGAAGTCCTTAGGACGGTCTAGAAGTCCTATGGACGATCAAGAAGTCCTATGGACGGTAAAGAGGTCCTATTGACGGTCAAGAAGTCCTTAGGACGGTCAAGAAGTCCTAAGGACGGTCAAGAAGTCCTAAGGACGATCAAGAAGTCCTTAGGAAGGTCAAGAAGTACTTAGGACGGTCAAGAGGTCCTATGGACTGTCAAGAAGTCCTAAGGACGGTCAAGAAGTCCTTATGACGGTCAAGAAGTCCTATGGACGGTCAAGAAGTCCTTTGGATGGTCAAGAAGTCTTTAGGACGGTCATGTATTCATTAGAACGGTCAAGAAGTCCTTAGGACGGTCAAGAAGTACTTAGGACGGTCAAGAAGTCCTCAGGACGGCCAAGAAGTCTTTAGGACGGTCATAAAGTCCCAAGGACGGTCAAGAAATCCTAAGGACGGTCAAGAAGTCCTTAGGACGGTCAAGAAAAACTTAGAACGGTCTTGAAGTTCTATGGACGGTCAGAGGTCCTTAGGACGGTCAAGAAGTCTTTAGGACGGTCATGTATTCATTAGGACGGTCAAGAAGTCCTTAGGACGGTCAAGAATTCCTTAGGACGGTCAAGAAGTACTTAGGACGGTCTTGAAGTTCTATGGACGGTCAAGAAGTCCTTAGGACGGTCAAGAAGTACTTAGGACGGTCAAGAAGTCCTAAGGACGGTCAAGAAGTCCTAAGGACGGTCAAGAAGTCCTTAGGAAGGTCAAGAAGTACTTAGGACGGTCAAGAGGTCCTTTGGACTGTCAAGAAGTCCTAAGGACGGTCAAGAAGTCCTTATGACGGTCAAGAAGTCCTATGGACGGTCAAGAAGTCCTTTGGATGGTCAAGAAGTCTTTAGGACGGTCATGTATTCATTAGAACGGTCAAGAAGTCCTTAGGACGGTCACGAAGTACTTAGGACGGTCAAGAAGTCTTTCGGACGGTCAAGAATGCCTCAGGACGGCCAAGAAGTCTTTAGGACGGTCATAAAGTCCTAAGGACGGTCAAGAAATTTTAAGGAGGTCAAGAAGTCCTATGGACGGTCAAGAGGTCCTATGGATGGTCAAGAAGTCCTAAGGACGGTCTAGAAGTCCTATGGACGGTAAAGAGGTCCTATTGACGGTCAAGAAGTCCCTAGGACGGTCAAGAAGTGCTAAGGACGGTCGAGAAGTCCTTAGGACGGTCAAGAAGTCTTTAGGACGGTCAAGAAGTCATGAGGACGCTCAAGAAGTCCTTAGGACGGTCAAGAAGTCCTTAGGACGGTCAAGAAGTCCTTAGGACGGTCAAGAAGTCCTAAGGACGGTCAAGAAGTCCTAAGGACGGTCAAGAAGTCCTTAGGAAGGTCAAGAAGTACTTAGGACGGTCAAGAGGTCCTTTGGACTGTCAAGAAGTCCTAAGGACGGTCAAGAAGTCCTTATGACGGTCAAGAAGTCCTATGGACGGTCAAGAAGTCCTTTGGATGGTCAAGAAGTCTTTAGGACGGTCATGTATTCATTAGAACGGTCAAGAAGTCCTTAGGACGGTCACGAAGTACTTAGGACGGTCAAGAAGTCTTTCGGACGGTCAAGAATGCCTCAGGACGGCCAAGAAGTCTTTAGGACGGTCATAAAGTCCTAAGGACGGTCAAGAAATTTTAAGGACGGTCAAGAAGTCCTATGGACGGTCAAGAGGTCCTATGGATGGTCAAGAAGTCCTAAGGACGGTCTAGAAGTCCTATGGACGGTAAAGAGGTCCTATTGACGGTCAAGAAGTCCTTAGGACGGTCAAGAAGTGCTAAGGACGGTCGAGAAGTCCTTAGGACGGTCAAGAAGTCTTTAGGACGGTCAAGAAGTCATGAGGACGCTCAAGAAGTCCTTAGGACGGTCAAGAAGTCCTTAGGACGGTCAAGAAGTCTTTAGGACGGTCAAGAAGTCCTTAGGAGGTCAAGAAGTCTTTAGGACGGTCAAGAAGTCTTTAGGACGGTCAAGAAGTACTCAGGACGGTCTTGAAGTTCTATGGACGGCCAAGAAGTCTTTAGGACGGGCATAAAGTCATTAGGACGGTCAAGAAATCCTAAGGACGGTCAAGAAATCCTATGGACTGTCAAGAGGTCCTATGGATGGTCAAGAAGTCCTTAGGACGGTCTTGAAGTTCTATGGACGGTCAAGAAGTCCTTAGGACGGTCAAGAAGTCCTTAGGACGGTCAAGAAGTCTTAAAGACGGTCAAGAAGTCCTTAGGACGGTCAAGAAGTCCTAAGGACGGTCAAGAAGTCCTAAGGACGCTCAAGAAGTCCTTAGGCCGGTCAAGAAGTCCTTAGGACGGTCAAGAAGTCTTTAGGACGGTCTTGAAGTTCTATGGACGGTCAAGAAGTCCATAGGACGGTCAAGATGTCCTAAGGACGGTCAAGAAGTCCCTAGGACGGTCAAGAGGTCCTATGGACGGTCAAGAAGTCCTTAGGACGGTCAAGAAGTCCTCAGGACGGCCAAGAAGTCTTTAGGACGGTCATAAAGTCATTAGGACGGTCAAGAAATCCTAAGGACGGTCAAGAAGTCCTATGAACTGTCAAGAGGTCCTATGGATGGTCAAGAAGTCCTTAGGACGGTCAAGAAGTCCTTAGGACGGTCAAGAAGTACTTAGAACGGTCTTGAAGTTCGATGGACGGTCAAGAAGTCCTTAGGAGGGTCAAGAAGTCTTAAGGACGGTCAAGAAGTCCTTAGGACGGTCAAGAAGTCCTTAGGACGGTCAAGAAGTCCTAAGGACGGTCAAGAAGTCTGAGGACGGTCAAGAGGTCCTATGGACGGTCAAGAAGTCCTTAGGACGGTCAAGAAGTCTTTAGGACGGTCAAGAAGTCTTTAGGACGGTCAAGAAGTCCTTAGGACGGTGAAGAAGTCTTTAGGACGGTCAAGAAGTCTTTAGGACGGTCTTGAAGTTCTATGGACGTTCAAGAAGTACATAGGACGGTCAATATGTACTAAGGGCGGTCAAGAAGTCCTTAGGACGGTCAAGAGGTCCTATGGACGGTCATAAAGTCCTTAGGACGGTCAAGAAGTCCTTATGACGGTCAAGAAGTCCTTAGGACGGTCAAGAAGTCTTTAGAACGAACAAGAAGTCCTTAGGACGGTCAAGAAGTCCTTAGGACGGTCAAGAAGTCCTTAGGACGGTCAAGAAGTACTTAGGACGGTCAAGAAGTCCTTAGGACGGTCAAGAAGTCCTTAGTACGGTCAAGAAGTCCTTAGGACGGTCAAGAAGTCCTTAGGACGGTCAAGAAGTCATTAGGACGGTCAAGGAGTCCTTAGGACGGTCATGAAGTACTTAGGACGGTCTGGATGTCCTATGGACGGTCAAGAAGTCCTTAGGACGGTCAAGAAGTCCTTAGGAAGGTCAAGAAGTACTTAGGACGGTCAAGAGGTCCTTTGGACTGTCAAGAAGTCCTCAGGACGGCCAAGAAGTCTATAGGACGGTCATAAAGTCCTAAGGACAGTCAAGAAATCCTAAGGACGGTCAAGAAGTCCTTAGGACGGTCAAGAAAAACTTAGGACGGTCAAGAAGTCCTCAGGACGGCCAAGAAGTCTTTAGGACGGTCATTAAGTCCTAAGGACGGTCAAGAAATCCTAAGGACGGTCAAGAAGTCCTTAGGACGGTCAAGAAAAACTTAGAACGGTCTTGAAGTTCTATGGACGTTCAAGAAGTACATAGGACGGTCAATATGTACTAAGGGCGGTCAAGAAGTCCTTAGGACGGTCAAGAGGTCCTATGGACGGTCATAAAGTCCTTAGGACGGTCAAGAAGTCCTTATGACGGTCAAGAAGTCCTTAGGACGGTCAAGAAGTCTTTAGAACGAACAAGAAGTCCTTAGGACGGTCAAGAAGTCCTTAGGACGGTCAAGAAGTCCTTAGGACGGTCAAGAAGTACTTAGGACGGTCAAGAAGTCCTTAGGACGGTCAAGAAGTCCTTAGTACGGTCAAGAAGTCCTTAGGACGGTCAAGAAGTCCTTAGGACGGTCAAGAAGTCATTAGGACGGTCAAGGAGTCCTTAGGACGGTCATGAAGTACTTAGGACGGTCTTGATGTCCAATGGACGGTCAAGAAGTCCTTAGGACGGTCAAGAAGTCCTTAGGAAGGTCAAGAAGTACTTAGGACGGTCAAGAGGTCCTTTGGACTGTCAAGAAGTCCTCAGGACGGCCAAGAAGTCTATAGGACGGTCATAAAGTCCTAAGGACAGTCAAGAAATCCTAAGGACGGTCAAGAAGTCCTTAGGACGGTCAAGAAAAACTTAGGACGGTCAAGAAGTACTTAGGACGGTCAAGAAGTCCTTAGGACGGTCAAGAAGTCCTTAGTACGGTCAAGAAGTCCTTAGGACGGTCAAGAAGTCCTTAGGACGGTCAAGAAGTCATTAGGACGGTCAAGGAGTCCTTAGGACGGTCATGAAGTACTTAGGACGGTCTGGATGTCCTATGGACGGTCAAGAAATCCTAAGGACGGTCAAGAAGTCCTTAGGAAGGTCAAGAAGTACTTAGGACGGTCAAGAGGTCCTTTGGACTGTCAAGAAGTCCTCAGGACGGCCAAGAAGTCTATAGGACGGTCATAAAGTCCTAAGGACAGTCAAGAAATCCTAAGGACGGTCAAGAAGTCCTTAGGACGGTCAAGAAAAACTTAGGACGGTCAAGAAGTCCTCAGGACGGCCAAGAAGTCTTTAGGACGGTCATTAAGTCCTAAGGACGGTCAAGAAATCCTAAGGACGGTCAAGAAGTCCTTAGGACGGTCAAGAAAAACTTAGAACGGTCTTGAAGTTCTATGGACGTTCAAGAAGTACATAGGACGGTCAATATGTACTAAGGGCGGTCAAGAAGTCCTTAGGACGGTCAAGAGGTCCTATGGACGGTCATAAAGTCCTTAGGACGGTCAAGAAGTCCTTATGACGGTCAAGAAGTCCTTAGGACGGTCAAGAAGTCTTTAGAACGAACAAGAAGTCCTTAGGACGGTCAAGAAGTCCTTAGGACGGTCAAGAAGTCCTTAGGACGGTCAAGAAGTACTTAGGACGGTCAAGAAGTCCTTAGGACGGTCAAGAAGTCCTTAGTACGGTCAAGAAGTCCTTAGGACGGTCAAGAAGTCCTTAGGACGGTCAAGAAGTCATTAGGACGGTCAAGGAGTCCTTAGGACGGTCATGAAGTACTTAGGACGGTCTTGATGTCCAATGGACGGTCAAGAAGTCCTTAGGACGGTCAAGAAGTCCTTAGGAAGGTCAAGAAGTACTTAGGACGGTCAAGAGGTCCTTTGGACTGTCAAGAAGTCCTCAGGACGGCCAAGAAGTCTATAGGACGGTCATAAAGTCCTAAGGACAGTCAAGAAATCCTAAGGACGGTCAAGAAGTCCTTAGGACGGTCAAGAAAAACTTAGGACGGTCAAGAAGTCCTCAGGACGGCCAAGAAGTCTTTAGGACGGTCATTAAGTCCTAAGGACGGTCAAGAAATCCTAAGGACGGTCAAGAAGTCCTTAGGACGGTCAAGAAAAACTTAGAACGGTCTTGAAGTTCTATGGACGGTCAGAGGTCCTTAGGACGGTCATGAAGTCCTAAGGACGGTCAAGAAGTCCTTATGACGGTCAAGAAGTCCTATGGACGGTCAAGAAGTCCTTTCGATGGTCAAGAAGTCTTTAGGACGGTCATGTATTCATTAGAACGGTCAAGAAGTCCTTAGGACGGTCAAGAAGTACTTAGGACGGTCAAGAAGTCTTTAGGACGGTCAAGAAGTCCTCAGGACGGCCAAGAAGTCTTTAGGACGGTCATTAAGTCCTAAGGACGGTCAAGAAATCCTAAGGACGGTCAAGAAGTCCTTAGGACGGTCAAGAAGTCCTTAGTACGGTCAAGAAGTCCTTAGGACGGTCAAGAAGTCCTTAGGACGGTCAAGAAGTCATTAGGACGGTCAAGGAGTCCTTAGGACGGTCATGAAGTACTTAGGACGGTCTGGATGTCTTATGGACGGTCAAGAAGTCCTTAGGACGGTCAAGAAGTCCTTAGGACGGTCAAGAAAAACTTAGGACGGTCAAGAAGTCCTCAGGACGGCCAAGAAGTCTTTAGGACGGTCAAGAAATCCTAAGGACGGTCAAGAAGTCCTTAGGACGGTCAAGAAGTCCTTAGTACGGTCAAGAAGTCCTTAGGACGGTCAAGAAGTCCTTAGGACGGTCAAGAAGTCATTAGGACGGTCAAGGAGTCCTTAGGACGGTCATGAAGTACTTAGGACGGTCTGGATGTCCTATGGACGGTCAAGAAGTCCTTAGGACGGTCAAGAAGTCCTTAGGACGGTCAAGAAAAACTTAGGACGGTCAAGAAGTCCTCAGGACGGCCAAGAAGTCTTTAGGACGGTCATTAAGTCCTAAGGACGGTCAAGAAATCCTAAGGACGGTCAAGAAGTCCTTAGGACGGTCAAGAAAAACTTAGAACGGTCTTGAAGTTCTATGGACGTTCAAGAAGTACATAGGACGGTCAATATGTACTAAGGGCGGTCAAGAAGTCCTTAGGACGGTCAAGAGGTCCTATGGACGGTCATAAAGTCCTTAGGACGGTCAAGAAGTCCTTATGACGGTCAAGAAGTCCTTAGGACGGTCAAGAAGTCTTTAGAACGAACAAGAAGTCCTTAGGACGGTCAAGAAGTCCTTAGGACGGTCAAGAAGTCCTTAGGACGGTTAATAAGTACTTAGGACGGTCAAGAAGTCCTTAGGACGGTCAAGAAGTCCTTAGTACGGTCAAGAAGTCCTTAGGACGGTCAAGAAGTCCTTAGGACGGTCAAGAAGTCATTAGGACGGTCAAGGAGTCCTTAGGACGGTCATGAAGTACTTAGGACGGTCTTGATGTCCAATGGACGGTCAAGAAGTCCTTAGGACGGTCAAGAAGTCCTTAGGAAGGTCAAGAAGTACTTAGGACGGTCAAGAGGTCCTTTGGACTGTCAAGAAGTCCTCAGGACGGCCAAGAAGTCTATAGGACGGTCATAAAGTCCTAAGGACAGTCAAGAAATCCTAAGGACGGTCAAGAAGTCCTTAGGACGGTCAAGAAAAACTTAGGACGGTCAAGAAGTCCTCAGGACGGCCAAGAAGTCTTTAGGACGGTAATTAAGTCCTAAGGACGGTCAAGAAATCCTAAGGACGGTCAAGAAGTCCTTAGGACGGTCAAGAAAAACTTAGAACGGTCTTGAAGTTCTATGGACGGTCAGAGGTCCTTAGGACGGTCATGAAGTCCTAAGGACGGTCAAGAAGTCCTTATGACGGTCAAGAAGTCCTATGGACGGTCAAGAAGTCCTTTGGATGGTCAAGAAGTCTTTAGGACGGTCATGTATTCATTAGAACGGTCAAGAAGTCCTTAGGACGGTCAAGAAGTACTTAGGACGGTCAAGAAGTCTTTAGGACGGTCAAGAAGTCCTCAGGACGGCCAAGAAGTCTTTAGGACGGTCATTAAGTCCTAAGGACGGTCAAGAAATCCTAAGGACGGTCAAGAAGTCCTTAGGACGGTCAAGAAGTCCTTAGTACGGTCAAGAAGTCCTTAGGACGGTCAAGAAGTCCTTAGGACGGTCAAGAAGTCATTAGGACGGTCAAGGAGTCCTTAGGACGGTCATGAAGTACTTAGGACGGTCTGGATGTCCTATGGACGGTCAAGAAGTCCTTAGGACGGTCAAGAAGTCCTTAGGAAGGTCAAGAAGTACTTAGGACGGTCAAGAGGTCCTTTGGACTGTCAAGAAGTCCTCAGGACGGCCAAGAAGTCTATAGGACGGTCATAAAGTCCTAAGGACAGTCAAGAAATCCTAAGGACGGTCAAGAAGTCCTTAGGACGGTCAAGAAAAACTTAGGACGGTCAAGAAGTCCTCAGGACGGCCAAGAAGTCTTTAGGACGGTCATTAAGTCCTAAGGACGGTCAAGAAGTCTTTAGAACGAACAAGAAGTCCTTAGGACGGTCAAGAAGTCCTTAGGACGGTCAAGAAGTCCTTAGGACGGTCAAGAAGTACTTAGGACGGTCAAGAAGTCCTTAGGACGGTCAAAAAGTCCTTAGTACGGTCAAGAAGTCCTTAGGACGGTCAAGAAGTCCTTAGGACGGTCAAGAAGTCATTAGGACGGTCAAGGAGTCCTTAGGACGGTCATGAAGTACTTAGGACGGTCTTGATGTCCAATGGACGGTCAAGAAGTCCTTAGGACGGTCAAGAAGTCCTTAGGAAGGTCAAGAAGTACTTAGGACGGTCAAGAGGTCCTTTGGACTGTCAAGAAGTCCTCAGGACGGCCAAGAAGTCTATAGGACGGTCATAAAGTCCTAAGGACAGTCAAGAAATCCTAAGGACGGTCAAGAAGTCCTTAGGACGGTCAAGAAGTCCTTAGGACGGTCAAGAAGTACTTAGGACGGTCAAGAAGTCCTTAGGACGGTCAAGAAGTCCTTAGTACGGTCAAGAAGTCCTTAGGACGGTCAAGAAGTCCTTAGGACGGTCAAGAAGTCATTAGGACGGTCAAGGAGTCCTTAGGACGGTCATGAAGTACTTAGGACGGTCTGGATGTCCTATGGACGGTCAAGAAGTCCTTAGGACGGTCAAGAAGTCCTTAGGAAGGTCAAGAAGTACTTAGGACGGTCAAGAGGTCCTTTGGACTGTCAAGAAGTCCTCAGGACGGCCAAGAAGTCTATAGGACGGTCATAAAGTCCTAAGGACAGTCAAGAAATCCTAAGGACGGTCAAGAAGTCCTTAGGACGGTCAAGAAAAACTTAGGACGGTCAAGAAGTCCTCAGGACGGCCAAGAAGTCTTTAGGACGGTCATTAAGTCCTAAGGACGGTCAAGAAATCCTAAGGACGGTCAAGAAGTCCTTAGGACGGTCAAGAAAAACTTAGAACGGTCTTGAAGTTCTATGGACGTTCAAGAAGTACATAGGACGGTCAATATGTACTAAGGGCGGTCAAGAAGTCCTTAGGACGGTCAAGAGGTCCTATGGACGGTCATAAAGTCCTTAGGACGGTCAAGAAGTCCTTATGACGGTCAAGAAGTCCTTAGGACGGTCAAGAAGTCTTTAGAACGAACAAGAAGTCCTTAGGACGGTCAAGAAGTCCTTAGGACGGTCAAGAAGTCCTTAGGACGGTCAAGAAGTACTTAGGACGGTCAAGAAGTCCTTAGGACGGTCAAGAAGTCCTTAGTACGGTCAAGAAGTCCTAAGGACGGTCAAGAAGTCCTTAGGACGGTCAAGAAGTCATTAGGACGGTCAAGGAGTCCTTAGGACGGTCATGAAGTACTTAGGACGGTCTTGATGTCCAATGGACGGTCAAGAAGTCCTTAGGACGGTCAAGAAGTCCTTAGGAAGGTCAAGAAGTACTTAGGACGGTCAAGAGGTCCTTTGGACTGTCAAGAAGTCCTCAGGACGGCCAAGAAGTCTATAGGACGGTCATAAAGTCCTAAGGACAGTCAAGAAATCCTAAGGACGGTCAAGAAGTCCTTAGGACGGTCAAGAAGTCCTTAGGACGGTCAAGAAGTACTTAGGACGGTCAAGAAGTCCTTAGGACGGTCAAGAAGTCCTTAGTACGGTCAAGAAGTCCTTAGGACGGTCAAGAAGTCCTTAGGACGGTCAAGAAGTCATTAGGACGGTCAAGGAGTCCTTAGGACGGTCATGAAGTACTTAGGACGGTCTGGATGTCCTTTGGACGGTCAAGAAGTCCTTAGGACGGTCAAGAAGTCCTTAGGAAGGTCAAGAAGTACTTAGGACGGTCAAGAGGTCCTTTGGACTGTCAAGAAGTCCTCAGGACGGCCAAGAAGTCTATAGGACGGTCATAAAGTCCTAAGGACAGTCAAGAAATCCTAAGGACGGTCAAGAAGTCCTTAGGACGGTCAAGAAAAACTTAGGACGGTCAAGAAGTCCTCAGGACGGCCAAGAAGTCTTTAGGACGGTCATTAAGTCCTAAGGACGGTCAAGAAATCCTAAGGACGGTCAAGAAGTCCTTAGGACGGTCAAGAAAAACTTAGAACGGTCTTGAAGTTCTATGGACGTTCAAGAAGTACATAGGACGGTCAATATGTACTAAGGGCGGTCAAGAAGTCCTTATGACGGTCAAGAAGTCCTTAGGACGGTCAAGAAGTCTTTAGAACGAACAAGAAGTCCTTAGGACGGTCAAGAAGTCCTTAGGACGGTCAAGAAGTCCTTAGGACGGTCAAGAAGTACTTAGGACGGTCAAGAAGTCCTTAGGACGGTCAAGAAGTCCTTAGTACGGTCAAGAAGTCCTTAGGACGGTCAAGAAGTCCTTAGGACGGTCAAGAAGTCATTAGGACGGTCAAGGAGTCCTTAGGACGGTCATGAAGTACTTAGGACGGTCTTGATGTCCAATGGACGGTCAAGAAGTCCTTAGGACGGTCAAGAAGTCCTTAGGAAGGTCAAGAAGTACTTAGGACGGTCAAGAGGTCCTTTGGACTGTCAAGAAGTCCTCAGGACGGCCAAGAAGTCTATAGGACGGTCATAAAGTCCTAAGGACAGTCAAGAAATCCTAAGGACGGTCAAGAAGTCCTTAGGACGGTCAAGAAAAACTTAGGACGGTCAAGAAGTCCTCAGGACGGCCAAGAAGTCTTTAGGACGGTCAAGAAGTCCTTAGGACGGTCAAGAAGTCCTTAGGACGGTCAAGAAGTCCTTAGGACGGTCAAGAAGTCATTAGGACGGTCAAGGAGTCCTTAGGACGGTCATGAAGTACTTAGGACGGTCTTGATGTCCAATGGACGGTCAAGAAGTCCTTAGGACGGTCAAGAAGTCCTTAGGAAGGTCAAGAAGTACTTAGGACGGTCAAGAAGTCCTTTGGATGGTCAAGAAGTCTTTAGGACGGTCATGTATTCATTAGAACGGTCAAGAAGTACTTAGGACGGTCAAGAAGTCCTTAGGACGGTCAAGAAGTCCTTAGTACGGTCAAGAAGTCCTTAGGACGGTCAAGAAGTCCTTAGGACGGTCAAGAAGTCATTAGGACGGTCAAGGAGTCCTTAGGACGGTCATGAAGTACTTAGGACGGTCTTGATGTCCAATGGACGGTCAAGAAGTCCTTAGGACGGTCAAGAAGTCCTTAGGAAGGTCAAGAAGTACTTAGGACGGTCAAGAAGTCCTTTGGATGGTCAAGAAGTCTTTAGGACGGTCATGTATTCATTAGAACGGTCAAGAAGTACTTAGGACGGTCAAGAAGTCCTTAGGACGGTCAAGAAGTCCTTAGTACGGTCAAGAAGTCCTTAGGACGGTCAAGAAGTCCTTAGGACGGTCAAGAAGTCATTAGGACGGTCAAGGAGTCCTTAGGACGGTCATGAAGTACTTAGGACGGTCTTGATGTCCAATGGACGGTCAAGAAGTCCTTAGGACGGTCAAGAAGTCCTTAGGAAGGTCAAGAAGTACTTAGGACGGTCAAGAGGTCCTTTGGACTGTCAAGAAGTCCTCAGGACGGCCAAGAAGTCTATAGGACGGTCATAAAGTCCTAAGGACAGTCAAGAAATCCTAAGGACGGTCAAGAAGTCCTTAGGACGGTCAAGAAAAACTTAGGACGGTCAAGAAGTCCTCAGGACGGCCAAGAAGTCTTTAGGACGGTCATTAAGTCCTAAGGACGGTCAAGAAGTCCTTAGGACGGTCAAGAAGTCCTTAGGACGGTCAAGAAGTCATTAGGACGGTCAAGGAGTCCTTAGGACGGTCATGAAGTACTTAGGACGGTCTTGATGTCCAATGGACGGTCAAGAAGTCCTTAGGACGGTCAAGAAGTCCTTAGGAAGGTCAAGAAGTACTTAGGACGGTCAAGAGGTCCTTTGGACTGTCAAGAAGTCCTCAGGACGGCCAAGAAGTCTATAGGACGGTCATAAAGTCCTAAGGACAGTCAAGAAATCCTAAGGACGGTCAAGAAGTCCTTAGGACGGTCAAGAAAAACTTAGGACGGTCAAGAAGTCCTCAGGACGGCCAAGAAGTCTTTAGGACGGTCATTAAGTCCTAAGGACGGTCAAGAAATCCTTAGGACGGTCAAGAAGTCCTTAGGACGGTCAAGAAGTCATTAGGACGGTCAAGGAGTCCTTAGGACGGTCATGAAGTACTTAGGACGGTCTTGATGTCCAATGGACGGTCAAGAAGTCCTTAGGACGGTCAAGAAGTCCTTAGGAAGGTCAAGAAGTACTTAGGACGGTCAAGAGGTCCTTAGGAAGGTCAAGAAGTACTTAGGACGGTCAAGAGGTCCTTTGGACTGTCAAGAAGTCCTCAGGACGGCCAAGAAGTCTATAGGACGGTCATAAAGTCCTAAGGACAGTCAAGAAATCCTAAGGACGGTCAAGAAGTCCTTAGGACGGTCAAGAAAAACTTAGGACGGTCAAGAAGTCCTCAGGACGGCCAAGAAGTCTTTAGGACGGTCATTAAGTCCTAAGGACGGTCAAGAAGTCCTTAGGACGGTCAAGAAGTCCTTAGGACGGTCAAGAAGTCATTAGGACGGTCAAGGAGTCCTTAGGACGGTCATGAAGTACTTAGGACGGTCTTGATGTCCAATGGACGGTCAAGAAGTCCTTAGGACGGTCAAGAAGTCCTTAGGAAGGTCAAGAAGTACTTAGGACGGTCAAGAGGTCCTTTGGACTGTCAAGAAGTCCTCAGGACGGCCAAGAAGTCTATAGGACGGTCATAAAGTCCTAAGGACAGTCAAGAAATCCTAAGGACGGTCAAGAAGTCCTTAGGACGGTCAAGAAAAACTTAGGACGGTCAAGAAGTCCTCAGGACGGCCAAGAAGTCTTTAGGACGGTCATTAAGTCCTAAGGACGGTCAAGAAGTCCTTAGGACGGTCAAGAAGTCCTTAGGACGGTCAAGAAGTCATTAGGACGGTCAAGGAGTCCTTAGGACGGTCATGAAGTACTTAGGACGGTCTTGATGTCCAATGGACGGTCAAGAAGTCCTTAGGACGGTCAAGAAGTCCTTAGGAAGGTCAAGAAGTACTTAGGACGGTCAAGAGGTCCTTTGGACTGTCAAGAAGTCCTCAGGACGGCCAAGAAGTCTATAGGACGGTCATAAAGTCCTAAGGACAGTCAAGAAATCCTAAGGACGGTCAAGAAGTCCTTAGGACGGTCAAGAAAAACTTAGGACGGTCAAGAAGTCCTCAGGACGGCCAAGAAGTCTTTAGGACGGTCATTAAGTCCTAAGGACGGTCAAGAAATCCTAAGGACGGTCAAGAAGTCCTTAGGACGGTCAAGAAAAACTAAGAACGGTCTTGAAGTTCTATGGACGGTCAGAGGTCCTTAGGACGGTCATGAAGTCCTAAGGACGGTCAAGAAGTCCTTATGACGGTCAAGAAGTCCTATGGACGGTCAAGAAGTCCTTTGGATGGTCAAGAAGTCTTTAGGACGGTCATGTATTCATTAGAACGGTCAAGAAGTCCTCAGGACGGCCAAGAAGTCTATAGGACGGTCATAAAGTCCTAAGGACAGTCAAGAAATCCTAAGGACGGTCAAGAAGTCCTTAGGACGGTCAAGAAAAACTTAGGACGGTCAAGAAGTCCTCAGGACGGCCAAGAAGTCTTTAGGACGGTCATTAAGTCCTAAGGACGGTCAAGAAATCCTAAGGACGGTCAAGAAGTCCTTAGGACGGTCAAGAAAAACTTAGAACGGTCTTGAAGTTCTATGGACGGTCAGAGGTCCTTAGGACGGTCATGAAGTCCTAAGGACGGTCAAGAAGTCCTTATGACGGTCAAGAAGTCCTATGGACGGTCAAGAAGTCCTTTGGATGGTCAAGAAGTCTTTAGGACGGTCATGTATTCATTAGAACGGTCAAGAAGTCCTTAGGACGGTCAAGAAGTACTTAGGACGGTCAAGAAGTCTTTAGGACGGTCAAGAAGTCCTCAGGACGGCCAAGAAGTCTTTAGGACGGTCATTAAGTCCTAAGGACGGTCAAGAAATCCTAAGGACGGTCAAGAAGTCCTTAGGACGGTCAAGAAAAACTTAGAACGGTCTTGAAGTTCTATGGACGGTCAGAGTCCCTTAGGACGGTCAAGAAGTCTTTAGGACGGTCATGTAGTCATTAGGACGGTCAAGAAGTCCTTAGGACGGTCAAGAAGTACTTAGGACGGTCAAGAGGTCCTTTGGACTGTCAAGAAGTCCTAAGGACGGTCAAGAAGTCCTTATGACGGTCAAGAAAAACTTAGGACGGTCAAGAAGTCCTCAGGACGGCCAAGAAGTCTTTAGGACTGTCATAAAGTCCTAAGGACGGTCAAGAAATCCTAAGGACGGTCAAGAAGTCCTTAGGACGGTCAAGAAAAACTTAGGACGGTCAAGAAGTCCTCAGGACGGCCAAGAAGTCTTTAGGACGGTCATAAAGTCCTAAGGACGGTCAAGAAATCCTAAGGACGGTCAAGCAGTCCTTAGGACGGTCAAGAAAAACTTAGAACGGTCTTGAAGTTCTATGGACGGTCAGAGGTCCTTAGGACGGTCAAGAAGTCCTAAGGACGGTCAAGAAGTCCTGATGACGGTCAAGAAGTCCTTAGGACGGTCAAGAAAAACTTAGAACGGTCTTGAAGTTCTATGGACGGTCAGAGGTCCTTAGGACGGTCAAGAAGTCCTAAGGACGGTCAAGAAGTCCTGATGACGGTCAAGAAGTCCTATGGACGGTCAAGAAGTCCTTTGGATGGTCAAGAAGTCTTTAGGACGGTCATGTATTCATTAGAACGGTCAAGAAGTCCTTAGGACGGTCAAGAAGTACTTAGGACGGTCAAGAAGTCTTTAGGACGGTCAAGAAGTCCTCAGGACGGTCAAGAGGTCCTATGGATGGTCAAGAAGTCCTTAGGACGGTCTAGAAGTCCTATGGACGAACAAGAAGTCCTATGGACGGTAAAGAGGTCCTATTGACGGTCAAGAAGTCCTTAAGACGGTCAAGAAGTCCTAAGGACGGTCAAGAAGTCCTAAGGACGATCAAGAAGTCCTTAGGAAGGTCAAGAAGTACTTAGGACGGTCAAGAGGTCCTATGGACTGTCAAGAAGTACTTTGGACGGTCTTAAAGTTCTATGGACGGTCAAGAAGTCCTTAGGACGGTCAAGAAGTCCTAAGGACGGTCAAGAAGTCCTAAGGACGGTCAAGAAGTCCTTAGGAAGGTCAAGAAGTACTTAGGACGGTCAAGAGGTCCTTTGGACTGTCAAGAAGTCCTAAGGACGGTCAAGAAGTCCTATGGACGGTAAAGAGGTCCTATTGACGGTCAAGAAGTCCTTAGGACGGTCAAGAAGTGCTAAGGACGGTCGAGAAGTCCTTAGGACGGTCAAGAAGTCTTTAGGACGGCCAAGAAGTCCTTAGGACGGTCAAGAAAAGCTTAGAACGGTCTTGAAGTTCTATGGACGGTCAGAGGTCCTTAGGACGGTCATGAAGTCCTAAGGACTGTCAAGAAGTCCTAAGGACGGTCAAGAGGTCCTATGGACGGTCAAGAAGTCCTTAGGACGGTCAAGAAGTCCTCAGGACGGTCAAGAAAAACTTAGAACGGTCTTGAAGTTCTATGGACGGTCAGAGGTCCTTAGGACGGTCAAGAGGTCCTTTGGACTGTCAAGAAGTCCTAAGGACGGTCAAGAGGTCCTATGGACGGTCAAGAAGTCCTTAGGACGGTCAAGAAGTCCTCAGGACGGCCAAGAAGTCATTAGGATGGTCATAAAGTCATTAGGACGGTCAAGAAATCCTAAGGACGGTCAAGAAGTCCTATGAACTGTCAAGAGGTCCTATGGATGGTCAAGAAGTCCTTAGGACGGTCAAGAAGTCCTTAGGACGGTCAAGAAGTACTTAGAACGGTCTTGAAGTTCTATGGACGGTCAAGAAGTCCTTAGGAGGGTCAAGAAGTCTTAAGGACGGTCAAGAAGTCCTTAGGACGGTCAAGAAGTCCTTAGGACGGTCAAGAAGTCCTAAGGACGGTCAAGAAGTCTTAGGACGGTCAAGAGGTCCTATGGACGGTCAAGAAGTCCTTAGGACGGTCAAGAAGTCTTTAGGACAGTCAAGAAGTCTTTAGGACAGTCATAAAGTCATTAGGACGGTCAAGAAATCCTAAGGACGGTCAAGAAGTCCTATGAACTGTCAAGAGGTCCTATGGATGGTCAAGAAGTCCTTAGGACGGTCAAGAAGTCTTTAGGACGGTCAAGAAGTCTTTAGGACGGTCTTGAAGTTCTATGGACGTTCAAGAAGTACATAGGACGGTCAATATGTACTAAGGGCGGTCAAGAAGTCCTTAGGACGGTCAAGAGGTCCTATGGACGGTCATAAAGTCCTTAGGACGGTCAAGAAGTCCTTATGACGGTCAAGAAGTCCTTAGGACGGTCAAGAAGTCTTTAGAACGAACAAGAAGTCCTTAGGACGGTCAAGAAGTCCTTAGGACGGTCAAGAAGTCCTTAGGACGGTCAAGAAGTACTTAGGACGGTCAAGAAGTCCTTAGGACGGTCAAGAAGTCCTTAGGACGGTCAAGAAGTCCTTAGGACGGTCAAGAAGTCCTTAGGACGGTCAAGAAGTCCTTAGGACGGCCAAGAAGTCTTTAGGACGGTCAAGAAAAACTTAGAACGGTCTTGAAGTTCTATGGACGGTCAGAGGTCCTTAGGACGGTCAAGAAGTCCTAAGGACGGTCAAGAAGTCCTGATGACGGTCAAGAAGTCCTATGGACGGTCAAGAAGTCCTTTGGATGGTCAAGAAGTCTTTAGGACGGTCATGTATTCATTAGAACGGTCAAGAAGTCCTTAGGACGGTCAAGAAGTACTTAGGACGGTCAAGAAGTCTTTAGGACGGTCAAGAAGTCCTCAGGACGGCCAAGAAGTCTTTAGGACGGTCAAGAAGTCTTTAGAACGAACAAGAAGTCCTTAAGACGGTCAAGAAGTCCTTGGGACGGTCAAGAAGTCCTTGGGACGGTCAAGAAATCCTTGGGACGGTCAAGAAGTCCTTATGACGGTCAAGAAGTCCTTGGGACGGTCAAGAAGTCCTTAGGACGGACAAGAAGTCCTTAGGACGGTAAAGAAGTCCTTAGGACGGTCAAGAAGTCCTTAGGACGGTAAAAAAGTCCTTAAGACGGTCAAGAAGTCCTTAGGACGGTCAAGAAGTCCTTGGGACGGTCAAGAAGTCCTTAGGATGGTCAAGAAGTCCTTGGGACGGTCAGGAAGTACTTAGGACAGTCAAGAAGTCCTTAGGACGGTCCTGAAGTCCTTGGGACGGTCAAGAAGTCCTTAGGACGGTCAAGAAGTCCTTGGGACGGTCAAGAAGTCCTTTGGACGGTCAAGAAGTCCTTAGGACGGTAAAGAAGTCCTTAGGACGGTCAGGAAGTCCTTGGGACGGTCAAGAAGTCCTTGGGACGGTCAAGAAGTCCTTGGGACGGTCAAGAAGTCCTTAGGACGGTAAAGAAGTCCTTAGAACGGTCAGGAAGTCCTTGGGACGGTCAAGAAGTCCTTGGGACGGTCAAGAAGTCCTTGGGACGGTCAAGAAGTCCTTGGGACGGTCAAGAAATCCTTGGGACGGTCAAGAAGTCCTTATGACGGTCAAGAAGTCCTTGGGACGGTCAAGAAGTCCTTAGGACGGACAAGAAGTCCTTAGGACGGTAAAGAAGTCCTTAGGACGGTCAAGAAGTCCTTAGGACGGTAAAAAAGTCCTTAAGACGGTCAAGAAGTCCTTAGGACGGTCAAGAAGTCCTTGGGACGGTCAAGAAGTCCTTAGGATGGTCAAGAAGTCCTTGGGACGGTCAGGAAGTACTTAGGACAGTCAAGAAGTCCTTAGGACGGTCCTGAAGTCCTTGGGACGGTCAAGAAGTCCTTAGGACGGTCAAGAAGTCCTTGGGACGGTCAAGAAGTCCTTTGGACGGTCAAGAAGTCCTTAGGACGGTAAAGAAGTCCTTAGGACGGTCAGGAAGTCCTTGGGACGGTCAAGAAGTCCTTGGGACGGTCAAGAAGTCCTTGGGACGGTCAAGAAGTCCTTAGGACGGTAAAGAAGTCCTTAGAACGGTCAGGAAGTCCTTGGGACGGTCAAGAAGTCCTTGGGACGGTCAAGAAGTCCTTGGGACGGTCAAGAAGTCCTTGGGACGGTCAAGAAATCCTTGGGACGGTCAAGAAGTCCTTATGACGGTCAAGAAGTCCTTGGGACGGTCAAGAAGTCCTTAGGACGGACAAGAAGTCCTTAGGACGGTAAAGAAGTCCTTAGGACGGTCAAGAAGTCCTTAGGACGGTAAAAAAGTCCTTAAGACGGTCAAGAAGTCCTTAGGACGGTCAAGAAGTCCTTGGGACGGTCAAGAAGTCCTTAGGATGGTCAAGAAGTCCTTGGGACGGTCAGGAAGTACTTAGGACAGTCAAGAAGTCCTTAGGACGGTCCTGAAGTCCTTGGGACGGTCAAGAAGTCCTTAGGACGGTCAAGAAGTCCTTGGGACGGTCAAGAAGTCCTTTGGACGGTCAAGAAGTCCTTAGGATGGTCAAGAAGTCCTTGGGACTGTCAGGAAGTACTTAGGACAGTCAAGAAGTCCTTGGGACGTTCAAGAAGTCCTTGGGACGGTCAGGAAGTCCTTAGGACGGGCAGGAAGTCCTTGGGACGGGCAGGAAGTCCTTGGGACGGGCAGGAAGTCCTTGGGACCGCAGGAAGTCCTTGGGACGGTCAAGAAGTCCTTAGGACGGTAAAGAAGTCCTTAGGACGGTCAGGAAGTCCTTGGGACGGTCAAGAAGTCCTTGGGACGGTCAAGAAGTCCTTGGGACGGTCAAGAAGTCCTTGGGACGGTCAAGAAGTCCTTAGGACGGTCCTGAAGTCCTTGGGACGGTCAAGAAGTCCTTAGGACGGTCAAGAAGTCCTTAGGACGGTCAAGAAGTCCTTTGGACGATCAAGAAGTCCTTAGGACGGTCAAGAAGTCCTTGGGACGGTCAAGAAGTCCTAAAGACGGTCAAGAAGTCCTTGGGACGTTCAAGAAGTCCTTGGGACGGTCAGGAAGTCCTTAGGACGGTCAAGAAGTCCTTGGGACGGTCAGGAAGTCCTTGGGACGGTCAGGAAGTACTTAGGACAGTCAAGAAGTCCTTAGGACGGTCCTGAAGTCCTTGGGACGGTCAAGAAGTCCTTAGGACGGTCAAGAAGTCCTTGGGACGGTCAAGAAGTCCTTTGGACGGTCAAGAAGTCCTTAGGATGGTCAAGAAGTCCTTGGGACGGTCAGGAAGTACTTAGGACAGTCTAGAAGTCCTATGGACGAACAAGAAGTCCTATGGACGGTAAAGAGGTCCTATTGACGGTCAAGAAGTCCTTAAGACGGTCAAGAAGTCCTAAGGACGGTCAAGAAGTCCTAAGGACGATCAAGAAGTCCTTAGGAAGGTCAAGAAGTACTTAGGACGGTCAAGAGGTCCTATGGACTGTCAAGAAGTACTTTGGACGGTCTTAAAGTTCTATGGACGGTCAAGAAGTCCTTAGGACGGTCAAGAAGTCCTTAGGACGGTAAAGAAGTCCTTAGAACGGTCAGGAAGTCCTTGGGACGGTCAAGAAGTCCTTGGGACGGTCAAGAAGTCCTTGGGACGGTCAAGAAGTCCTTGGGACGGTCAAGAAATCCTTGGGACGGTCAAGAAGTCCTTATGACGGTCAAGAAGTCCTTGGGACGGTCAAGAAGTCCTTAGGACGGACAAGAAGTCCTTAGGACGGTAAAGAAGTCCTTAGGACGGTCAAGAAGTCCTTAGGACGGTAAAAAAGTCCTTAAGACGGTCAAGAAGTCCTTAGGACGGTCAAGAAGTCCTTGGGACGGTCAAGAAGTCCTTAGGATGGTCAAGAAGTCCTTGGGACGGTCAGGAAGTACTTAGGACAGTCAAGAAGTCCTTAGGACGGTCCTGAAGTCCTTGGGACGGTCAAGAAGTCCTTAGGACGGTCAAGAAGTCCTTGGGACGGTCAAGAAGTCCTTTGGACGGTCAAGAAGTCCTTAGGATGGTCAAGAAGTCCTTGGGACTGTCAGGAAGTACTTAGGACAGTCAAGAAGTCCTTGGGACGTTCAAGAAGTCCTTGGGACGGTCAGGAAGTCCTTAGGACGGGCAGGAAGTCCTTGGGACGGGCAGGAAGTCCTTGGGACGGGCAGGAAGTCCTTGGGACCGCAGGAAGTCCTTGGGACGGTCAAGAAGTCCTTAGGACGGTAAAGAAGTCCTTAGGACGGTTAGGAAGTCCTTGGGACGGTCAAGAAGTCCTTGGGACGGTCAAGAAGTCCTTGGGACGGTCAAGAAGTCCTTGGGACGGTCAAGAAGTCCTTAGGACGGTCCTGAAGTCCTTGGGACGGTCAAGAAGTCCTTAGGACGGTCAAGAAGTCCTTAGGACGGTCAAGAAGTCCTTTGGACGATCAAGAAGTCCTTAGGACGGTCAAGAAGTCCTTGGGACGGTCAAGAAGTCCTAAAGACGGTCAAGAAGTCCTTGGGACGTTCAAGAAGTCCTTGGGACGGTCAGGAAGTCCTTAGGACGGTCAAGAAGTCCTTGGGACGGTCAGGAAGTCCTTGGGACGGTCAGGAAGTACTTAGGACAGTCAAGAAGTCCTTAGGACGGTCCTGAAGTCCTTGGGACGGTCAAGAAGTCCTTAGGACGGTCAAGAAGTCCTTGGGACGGTCAAGAAGTCCTTTGGACGGTCAAGAAGTCCTTAGGATGGTCAAGAAGTCCTTGGGACGGTCAGGAAGTACTTAGGACAGTCTAGAAGTCCTATGGACGAACAAGAAGTCCTATGGACGGTAAAGAGGTCCTATTGACGGTCAAGAAGTCCTTAAGACGGTCAAGAAGTCCTAAGGACGGTCAAGAAGTCCTAAGGACGATCAAGAAGTCCTTAGGAAGGTCAAGAAGTACTTAGGACGGTCAAGAGGTCCTATGGACTGTCAAGAAGTACTTTGGACGGTCTTAAAGTTCTATGGACGGTCAAGAAGTCCTTAGGACGGTCAAGAAGTCCTTAGGACGGTAAAGAAGTCCTTAGAACGGTCAGGAAGTCCTTGGGACGGTCAAGAAGTCCTTGGGACGGTCAAGAAGTCCTTGGGACGGTCAAGAAGTCCTTGGGACGGTCAAGAAATCCTTGGGACGGTCAAGAAGTCCTTATGACGGTCAAGAAGTCCTTGGGACGGTCAAGAAGTCCTTAGGACGGACAAGAAGTCCTTAGGACGGTAAAGAAGTCCTTAGGACGGTCAAGAAGTCCTTAGGACGGTAAAAAAGTCCTTAAGACGGTCAAGAAGTCCTTAGGACGGTCAAGAAGTCCTTGGGACGGTCAAGAAGTCCTTAGGATGGTCAAGAAGTCCTTGGGACGGTCAGGAAGTACTTAGGACAGTCAAGAAGTCCTTAGGACGGTCCTGAAGTCCTTGGGACGGTCAAGAAGTCCTTAGGACGGTCAAGAAGTCCTTGGGACGGTCAAGAAGTCCTTTGGACGGTCAAGAAGTCCTTAGGATGGTCAAGAAGTCCTTGGGACTGTCAGGAAGTACTTAGGACAGTCAAGAAGTCCTTGGGACGTTCAAGAAGTCCTTGGGACGGTCAGGAAGTCCTTAGGACGGGCAGGAAGTCCTTGGGACGGGCAGGAAGTCCTTGGGACGGGCAGGAAGTCCTTGGGACCGCAGGAAGTCCTTGGGACGGTCAAGAAGTCCTTAGGACGGTAAAGAAGTCCTTAGGACGGTCAGGAAGTCCTTGGGACGGTCAAGAAGTCCTTGGGACGGTCAAGAAGTCCTTGGGACGGTCAAGAAGTCCTTGGGACGGTCAAGAAGTCCTTAGGACGGTCCTGAAGTCCTTGGGACGGTCAAGAAGTCCTTAGGACGGTCAAGAAGTCCTTAGGACGGTCAAGAAGTCCTTGGGACGGTCAAGAAGTCCTAAAGACGGTCAAGAAGTCCTTGGGACGTTCAAGAAGTCCTTGGGACGGTCAGGAAGTCCTTAGGACGGTCAAGAAGTCCTTGGGACGGTCAGGAAGTCCTTGGGACGGTCAGGAAGTACTTAGGACAGTCAAGAAGTCCTTAGGACGGTCCTGAAGTCCTTGGGACGGTCAAGAAGTCCTTAGGACGGTCAAGAAGTCCTTGGGACGGTCAAGAAGTCCTTTGGACGGTCAAGAAGTCCTTAGGATGGTCAAGAAGTCCTTGGGACGGTCAGGAAGTACTTAGGACAGTCAAGAAGTCCTTGGGACGTTCAAGAAGTCCTTAAAACGGTCAGGAAGTCCTTAGGACGGGCAGGAAGTCCTTGGGACGGGCAGGAAGTCCTTGGGACGGGCAGGAAGTCCTTGGGACCGCAGGAAGTCCTTGGGACGGTCAAGAAGTCCTTAGGACGGTCAAGAAGTCCTTGGGACGGTCAAGAAGTCCTTGGGACGGTCAAGAAGTCCTTGGGACGGTCAAGAAGTCCTTGGGACGGTCAAGAAGTCCTTAGGACGGACAAGAAGTCCTTAGGACGGTCAAGAAGTCCTTGGGACGGTCAAGAAATCCTTAGGACGGTCAAGAAGTCCTTAGAACGGTCCTGAAGTCCTTGGGACGGTCAAGAAGTCCTTAGGACGGTCAAGAAGTCCTTGGGACGGTCAAGAAGTCCTTAGGACGGTCAAGAAGTCCTTAGGGTGGTCAAGAAGTCCTTGGGACGGTCAGGAAGTACTTAGGACAGTCAAGAAGTCCTTAGGATGATCAAGAAGTCCTTCGGACGGTCAAGAAGTCCTTGGGACGGTCAGGAAGTACTTATGACAGTCAAGAAGTCCTTAGGACGGTCAAGAAGTTCTTAGGACGGTCAAGAAGTCCTTAGGACGGTCAAGAAGTCCTTAGGACGGTCAAGAAGTCCTTGGGACGGTCAGGAAGTCCTTAGGACGGTCAAGAAATCCTTAGGACGGTCAAGAAGTCCTTGGGACGGTCAGGAAGTACTTATGACAGTCAAGAAGTCCTTAGGACGGTCAAGAAGTTCTTAGGACGGTCAAGAAGTCCTTAGGACGGTCAAGAAGTCCTAAGGACGGTCAAGAAGTCTTAGGACGGTCAAGAGGTCCTATGGACGGTCAAGAAGTCCTTAGGACGGTCAAGAAGTCTTTAGGACAGTCAAGAAGTCTTTAGGACAGTCAAGAAGTCCTTAGGACGGTGAAGAAGTCTTTAGGACGGTCAAGAAGTCTTTAGGACGGTCTTGAAGTTCTATGGACGTTCAAGAAGTACATAGGACGGTCAATATGTACTAAGGGCGGTCAAGAAGTCCTTAGGACGGTCAAGAGGTCCTATGGACGGTCATAAAGTCCTTAGGACGGTCAAGAAGTCCTTATGACGGTCAAGAAGTCCTTAGGACGGTCAAGAAGTCTTTAGAACGAACAAGAAGTCCTTAGGACGGTCAAGAAGTCCTTAGGACGGTCAAGAAGTCCTTAGGACGGTCAAGAAGTACTTAGGACGGTCAAGAAGTCCTTAGGACGGTCAAGAAGTCCTTAGGACGGTCAAGAAGTCCTTAGGACGGTCAAGAAGTCCTTAGGACGGTCAAGAAGTCCTTAGGACGGCCAAGAAGTCTTTAGGACGGTCAAGAAAAACTTAGAACGGTCTTGAAGTTCTATGGACGGTCAGAGGTCCTTAGGACGGTCAAGAAGTCCTAAGGACGGTCAAGAAGTCCTGATGACGGTCAAGAAGTCCTATGGACGGTCAAGAAGTCCTTTGGATGGTCAAGAAGTCTTTAGGACGGTCATGTATTCATTAGAACGGTCAAGAAGTCCTTAGGACGGTCAAGAAGTACTTAGGACGGTCAAGAAGTCTTTAGGACGGTCAAGAAGTCTTCAGGACGGCCAAGAAGTCTTTAGGACGGTCATTAAGTCCTAAGGACGGTCAAGAAATCCTAAGGACGGTCAAGAAGTCCTATGGACGGTCAAGAGGTCCTATGGATGGTCAAGAAGTCCTTAGGACGGTCTAGAAGTCCTATGGACGAACAAGAAGTCCTATGGACGGTAAAGAGGTCCTATTGACGGTCAAGAAGTCCTTAAGACGGTCAAGAAGTCCTAAGGACGGTCAAGAAGTCCTAAGGACGATCAAGAAGTCCTTAGGAAGGTCAAGAAGTACTTAGGACGGTCAAGAGGTCCTATGGACTGTCAAGAAGTCCTAAGGACGGTCAAGAAGTCCTTATGACGGTCAAAAAGTCCTATGGACGGTCAAGAAGTCCTTTGGATGGTCAAGAAGTCTTTAGGACGGTCATGTATTCATTAGAACGGTCAAGAAGTCCTTAGGACGGTCAAGAAGTACTTAGGACGGTCAAGAAGTACTTAGGACGGTCAAGAAGTCCTCAGGACGGCCAAGAAGTCTTTAGGACGGTCATAAAGTCCTAAGGACGGTCAAGAAATCCTAAGGACGGTCAAGAAGTCCTTAGGACGGTCAAGAGGTCCTTTGGACTGTCAAGAAGTCCTAAGGACGGTCATGTAGTCATTAGGATGGTCAAGAAGTCTTTAGGACGGTCAAGAATTCCTTAGGACGGTCAAGAAGTACTTAGGACGGTCTTGAAGTTCTATGGACGGTCAAGAAGTCCTTAGGACGGTCAAGAAGTCCTAGGGACGGTCAAGAAGTCCTAAGGACGGTCAAGAAGTCCTTAGGAAGGTCAAGAAGTACTTAGGACGGTCAAGAGGTCCTTTGGACTGTCAAGAAGTCCTAAGGACGGTCAAGAAGTCCTATGGACGGTAAAGAGGTCCTATTGACGGTCAAGAAGTCCTTAGGACGGTCAAGAAGTGCTAAGGACGGTCGAGAAGTCCTTAGGACGGTCAAGAAGTCTTTAGGACGGTCAAGAAGTCATGAGGACGCTCAAGAAGTCCTTAGGACGGTCAAGAAGTCCTTAGGACGGTCAAGAAGTCTTTAGGACGGTCAAGAAGTCCTTAGGAGGTCAAGAAGTCTTTAGGACGGTCAAGAAGTACTCAGGACGGTCTTGAAGTTTTATGGACGGCCAAGAAGTCTTTAGGACGGTCATAAAGTCATTAGGACGGTCAAGAAATCCTAAGGACGGTCAAGAAATCCTATGGACTGTCAAGAGGTCCTATGGATGGTCAAGAAGTCCTTAGGACGGTCTTGAGGTTCTATGGACGGTCAAGAAGTCCTTAGGACGGTCAAGAAGTCCTTAGGAGGTCAAGAAGTCTTTAGGACGGTCAAGAAGTACTCAGGACGGTCTTGAAGTTTTATGGACGGCCAAGAAGTCTTTAGGACGGTCATAAAGTCATTAGGACGGTCAAGAAATCCTAAGGACGGTCAAGAAATCCTATGGACGGTAAAGAGGTCCTATTGACGGTCAAGAAGTCCTTAAGACGGTCAAGAAGTCCTAAGGACGGTCAAGAAGTCCTAAGGACGATCAAGAAGTCCTTAGGAAGGTCAAGAAGTACTTAGGACGGTCAAGAGGTCCTATGGACTGTCAAGAAGTCCTAAGGACGGTCAAGAAGTCCTTATGACGGTCAAAAAGTCCTATGGACGGTCAAGAAGTCCTTTGGATGGTCAAGAAGTCTTTAGGACGGTCATGTATTCATTAGAACGGTCAAGAAGTCCTTAGGACGGTCAAGAAGTACTTAGGACGGTCAAGAAGTACTTAGGACGGTCAAGAAGTCCTCAGGACGGCCAAGAAGTCTTTAGGACGGTCATAAAGTCCTAAGGACGGTCAAGAAATCCTAAGGACGGTCAAGAAGTCCTTAGGACGGTCAAGAGGTCCTTTGGACTGTCAAGAAGTCCTAAGGACGGTCATGTAGTCATTAGGATGGTCAAGAAGTCTTTAGGACGGTCAAGAATTCCTTAGGACGGTCAAGAAGTACTTAGGACGGTCTTGAAGTTCTATGGACGGTCAAGAAGTCCTGAGGACGGTCAAGAAGTCCTAGGGACGGTCAAGAAGTCCTAAGGACGGTCAAGAAGTCCTTAGGAAGGTCAAGAAGTACTTAGGACGGTCAAGAGGTCCTTTGGACTGTCAAGAAGTCCTAAGGACGGTCAAGAAGTCCTATGGACGGTAAAGAGGTCCTATTGACGGTCAAGAAGTCCTTAGGACGGTCAAGAAGTGCTAAGGACGGTCGAGAAGTCCTTAGGACGGTCAAGAAGTCTTTAGGACGGTCAAGAAGTCATGAGGACGCTCAAGAAGTCCTTAGGACGGTCAAGAAGTCCTTAGGACGGTCAAGAAGTCTTTAGGACGGTCAAGAAGTCCTTAGGAGGTCAAGAAGTCTTTAGGACGGTCAAGAAGTACTCAGGACGGTCTTGAAGTTTTATGGACGGCCAAAAAGTCTTTAGGACGGTCATAAAGTCATTAGGACGGTCAAGAAATCCTAAGGACGGTCAAGAAATCCTATGGACTGTCAAGAGGTCCTATGGATGGTCAAGAAGTCCTTAGGACGGTCTTGAGGTTCTATGGACGGTCAAGAAGTCCTTAGGACGGTCAAGAAGTCTTAAGGACGGTCAAGAAGTCCTTAGGACGGTCAAGAAGTCCTTAGGACGGTCAAGAAGTCCTTAGGACGGTCAAGAAGTCCTTAGGACGGTCAAGAAGTCCTTAGGACGGTCAAGAAGTCCTTAGGACGGTCAAGAAATCCTATGGACTGTCAAGAGGTCCTATGGATGGTCAAGAAGTCCTTAGGACGGTCTTGAGGTTCTATGGACGGTCAAGAAGTCCTTAGGACGGTCAAGAAGTCTTAAGGACGGTCAAGAAGTCCTTAGGACGGTCAAGAAGTCCTTAGGACGGTCAAGAAGTCCTTAGGACGGTCAAGAAGTCCTTAGGACGGTCAAGAGGTCCTATGGACGGTCAAGAAGTCCTAAGGACGGTCAAGAAGTCCTAATGACGCTCAAGAAGTCCTTAGGCCGGTCAAGAAGTCCTTAGGACGGTCAAGAAGTCTTTAGGACGGTCTTGAAGTTCTATGGACGGTCAAGAAGTCCATAGGACGGTCAAGATGTCCTAAGGACGGTCAAGAAGTCCCTGGGACGGTCAAGAGGTCCTATGGACGGTCAAGAAGTCCTTAGGACTGTCAAGAAGTCCTCAGGACGGCCAAGAAGTCATTAGGACGGTCATAAAGTCATTAGGACGGTCAAGAAATCCTAAGGACGGTCAAGAAGTCCTTTGAACTGTCAAGAGGTCCTATGGATGGTCAAGAAGTCCTTAGGACGGTCAAGAAGTCCTTAGGACGGTCAAGAAGTACTTAGAACGGTCTTGAAGTTCTATGGACGGTCAAGAAGTCCTTAGGAGGGTCAAGAAGTCTTAAGGACGGTCAAGAAGTCCTTAGGACGGTCAAGAAGTCCTTAGGACGGTCAAGAAGTCCTAAGGACGGTCAAGAAGTCTTAGGACGGTCAAGAGGTCCTATGGACGGTCAAGAAGTCCTTAGGACGGTCAAGAAGTCTTTAGGACAGTCAAGAAGTCTTTAGGACAGTCAAGAAGTCCTTAGGACGGTGAAGAAGTCTTTAGGACGGTCAAGAAGTCTTTAGGACGGTCTTGAAGTTCTATGGACGTTCAAGAAGTACATAGGACGGTCAATATGTACTAAGGGCGGTCAAGAAGTCCTTAGGACGGTCAAGAGGTCCTATGGACGGTCATAAAGTCCTTAGGACGGTCAAGAAGTCCTTAGGACGGTCAAGAAGTCCTTAGGACGGTCAAGAAGTCTTTAGAACGAACAAGAAGTCCTTAGGACGGTCAAGAAGTCCTTAGGACGGTCAAGAAGTCCTTAGGACGGTCAAGAAGTACTTAGGACGGTCAAGAAGTCCTTAGGACGGTCAAGAAGTCCTTAGGACGGTCAAGAAGTCCTTAGGACGGTCAAGAAGTCCTTAGGACGGTCAAGAAGTCATTAGGACGGTCAAGGAGTCCTTAGGACGGTCATGAAGTACTTAGGACGGTCTGGATGTCCTATGGACGGTCAAGAAGTCCTTAGGACGGTCAAGAAGTCCTTAGGACGGCCAAGAAGTCTTTAGGACGGTCAAGAAGTCCTTAGGCCGGTCAAGAAGTTCTTAGGACGGTCAAGAAGTCTTTAGGACGGTCTTGAAGTTCTATGGACGTTCAAGAAAACCTTAGGACGGTCAAGAAGTCCTTAGGACGGTCAAGAAGTCCTTAGGACGGTCAAGAAGTCCCTAGGACGGTCAAGAAGTCCTTAGGACGGTCAAGAGGTCCTATGGACTGTCAAGAAGTCATCAGGACGCTCAAGAAGTCCTTATGACTGTCAAGAAGTCCTTTGGACGATCAAGAAGTCTTTAGGACGGTCATGTAGTCATTAGGACGGTCAAGAAGTCCTTTGGACGGTCAAGAAGTCCTTAGGACGGTCAAGAAGTACTCAGGACGGTCTTGAAGTTCTATGGATGGTCAAGAAGTCCTTAGGACGGTCAAGAAGTCCTAAGGACGGTCAAGAAGTCCTTAGGACGGTCAAGAAGTCCTTAGGACAGTCAAGAAGTCCTTAAGACGGTCAAGAGGTCCTTAGGACGGTCAAGAGGTCCTATGGACGGTCATAAAGTCCTTAGGACGGTCAAGAAGTCCTTATGACGGTCAAGAAGTCCTTAGGACGGTCAAGAAGTCTTTAGAACGAACAAGAAGTCCTTAGGACGGTCAAGAAGTCCTTAGGACGGTCAAGAAGTCCTTAGGACGGTCAAGAAGTACTTAGGACGGTCAAGAAGTCCTTAGGACGGTCAAGAAGTCCTTAGGACGGTCAAGAAGTCCTTAGGACGGTCAAGAAGTCCTTAGGACGGTCAAGAAGTCATTAGGACGGTCAAGGAGTCCTTAGGACGGTAATGAAGTACTTAGGACGGTCTGGATGTCCTATGGACGGTCAAGAAGTCCTTAGGACGGTCAAGAAGTCCTTAGGACGGCCAAGAAGTCTTTAGGACGGTCAAGAAGTCCTTAGGCCGGTCAAGAAGTTCTTAGGACGGTCAAGAAGTCTTTAGGACGGTCTTGAAGTTCTATGGACGTTCAAGAAGACCTTAGGACGGTCAAGAAGTCCTTAGGACGGTCAAGAAGTCCTTAGGACGGTCAAGAAGTCCCTAGGACGGTCAAGAAGTCCTTAGGACGGTCAAGAGGTCCTATGGACTGTCAAGAAGTCATCAGGACGCTCAAGAAGTCCTTATGACTGTCAAGAAGTCCTTTGGACGATCAAGAAGTCTTTAGGACGGTCATGTAGTCATTAGGACGGTCAAGAAGTCCTTAGGACGGTCAAGAAGTCCTTAGGACGGTCAAGAAGTACTCAGGACGGTCTTGAAGTTCTATGGACGGTCAAGAAGTCCTTAGGACGGTCAAGAAGTCCTTAGGACGGTCAAGAAGTCCTAAGGACGGTCAAGAAGTCCTTAGGACGGTCAAGAAGTCCTTAGGACAGTCAAGAAGTCCTTAAGACGGTCAAGAGGTCCTATGGACGCTCAAGAAGTCCTTAGGACGGTCAAGAAGTCTTTAGGACGGTCTAGAAGTCTTTAGGACGGTCAAGAAGTCCTTAGGACGGTCAAGAAGTCTTTAAGACGGTCAAGAAGTCCTTAGGACGATCAAGAAGTCTTAAGGACGGTCAAGTAGTAATTAGGACGGTCTAGAAATCCTTAGGACGGTCAAGAAGTCTTTAGGACGGTCAAGTAGTCATTAGGACGGTAAAGAAGTCCTTAGGACGGTCAAGAAGTCTTTAGGACGGTCAAGTAGTCTTTAGGACGGTCTAGAAGTCTTTAGGACGGTCAAGAAGTCCTTAGGACGGTCAAGAAGTCTTTAAGACGGTCAAGAAGTCTTTAGGACGGTCATGTAGTCATTAGGACGGTCAAGAAGTCCTTAGGACTGTCAAGAAGTCCTTATGACGGTCAAGAAGTCCTTAGGACGGTCAAGAAGTCTTTAGAACGAACAAGAAGTCCTTAGGACGGTCAAGAAGTCCTTAGGACGGTCAAGAAGTCCTTAGAACGGTCAAGAAGTACTTAGGACGGTCAAGAAGTCCTTAGGACGGTCAAGAAGTCCTTAGGACGGTCAAGAAGTCTTTAAGACGGTCAAGAAGTCCTTAGGACGATCAAGAAGTCTTAAGGACGGTCAAGTAGTAATTAGGACGGTCTAGAAATCCTTAGGACGGTCAAGAAGTGTTTAGGACGGTCAAGTAGTCATTAGGACGGTAAAGAAGTCCTTAGGACGGTCAAGAAGTCTTTAGGACGGTCAAGTAGTCTTTAGGACGGTCTAGAAGTCTTTAGGACGGTCAAGAAGTCCTTAGGACGGTCAAGAAGTCTTTAAGACGGTCAAGAAGTCTTTAGGACGGTCATGTAGTCATTAGGACGGTCAAGAAGTCCTTAGGACTGTCAAGAAGTCCTTATGACGGTCAAGAAGTCCTTAGGACGGTCAAGAAGTCTTTAGAACGAACAAGAAGTCCTTAGGACGGTCAAGAAGTCCTTAGGACGGTCAAGAAGTCCTTAGGACGGTCAAGAAGTACTTAGGACGGTCAAGAAGTCCTTAGGACGGTCAAGAAGTCCTTAGGACGGTCAAGAAGTCCTTAGGACGGTCAAGAAGTCCTTAGGACGGTCAAGAAGTCCTTATGACGGTCAAGAAGTCATTAGGACGGTCAAGGAGTCCTTAGGACGGTCATGAAGTACTTAGGACGGTCTGGATGTCCTATGGACGGTCAAGAAGTCCTTAGGACGGTCAAGAAGTCCTTAGGACGGCCAAGAAGTCTTTAGGACGGTCAAGAAGTCCTTAGGCCGGTCAAGAAGTTCTTAGGACGGTCAAGAAGTCTTTAGGACGGTCTTGAAGTTCTATGGACGTTTAAGAAGACCTTAGGACGGTCAAGAAGTCCTTAGGACGGTCAAGAAGTCCTTAGGACGGTCAAGAAGTCCCTAGGACGGTCAAGAAGTCCTTAGGACGGTCAAGAGGTCCTATGGACTGTCAAGAAGTCATCAGGACGCTCAAGAAGTCCTTATGACTGTCAAGAAGTCCTTTGGACGGTCAAGAAGTCTTTAGGACGGTCATGTAGTCATTAGGACGGTCAAGAAGTCCTTAAGACGGTCAAGAAGTCCTTAGGACGGTCAAGAAGTACTCAGGACGGTCTTGAAGTTCTTTGGACGGTCAAGAAGTCCTTAGGACGGTCAAGAAGTCCTAAGGACGGTCAAGAAGTCCTAAGGACGGTCAAGAAGTCCTTAGGACGGTCAAGAAGTCTTTAAGACGGTCAAGAAGTCCTTAGGACGATCAAGAAGTCTTAAGGACGGTCAAGTAGTAATTAGGACGGTCTAGAAATCCTTAGGACGGTCAAGAAGTCTTTAGGACGGTCAAGTAGTCATTAGGACGGTCTAGAAGTCCTTAGGACGGTCAAGAAGTCTTTAGGACGGTCAAGTAGTTTTTAGGACGGTCTAGAAGTCTTTAGGACGGTCAAGAAGTCCTTAGGACGGTCAAGAAGTCTTTAAGACGGTCAAGAAGTCTTTAGGACGGTCATGTAGTCATTAGGACGGTCAAGAAGTCCTTAGGACGGTCAAGAAGTCTTTAGGACGGTCAAGAAGTCCTTAGGACGGTCAAGAAGTACTCAGGACGGTCTTGAAGTTCTATGGACGGTCAAGAAGTCCTTAGGACGGTCAAGAAGTCCTTAGGACGGTCAAGAAGTCCTAAGGACGGTCAAGAAGTCCTTAGGACGGTCAAGAAGTCCTTAGGACGGTCAAGAAGTCCTTAGGACGGTCAAGAAGTCCTTAGGACGGTCAAGAAGTCCTTAGGACGGTCAAGAAGTTCTTAGGACAGTCAAGAAGTCCTTAGGACGGTCAAGAGGTCCTATGGACGGTCAAGAAGTCCTTAGAACGCTCAAGAAGTCCTTAGGACGGTCAAGAAGTCCTTAGGACGGTCAAGAGGTCCTATGGACGGTCAAGAAGTCCTAGGGACAATCAAGAAGTCTTTAGGACGGTCAAGAAGTCCTTAGGACGGTCAAGAAAAACTTAGAACGGTCTTGAAGTTCTATGGACGGTCAGAGGTCCTAAGGACGGTCAAGAAGTACTTTGGACGGTCTTAAAGTTCTATGGACGGTCAAGAAGTCCTTTGGACGGTCAAGAAGTCTTTAGGACGGTCAAGAAGTCTTTAGCACGGTCAAGAAGTCTTTAGGACGGTCAAGAAGTCTTTAGGACGGTCAAGAAGTCCTTAGGACGGTGAAGAAGTCTTTAGGACGGTCAAGAGGTCCTATGGACGGTCAAGAAGTCTTTAGGACGGTCTTGAAGTTCTATGGACGTTCAAGAAGACCTTAGGACGGTCAAGAAGTCCTTAGGACGGTCAAGAAGTCCTTAGGACGGTCAAGAAGTCCTTAGGACGGTCAAGAAGTCCTTAGGATGGTCAAGAGGTCCTATGGACTGTCAGGAAGTCATTAGGACGCTCAAGAAGTCCTTATGACTGTCAAGAAGTCCTTTGGACGGTCAAGAAGTCCTAAAGACGGTCAAGAAGTCTTTAGGACGGTCATGTATTCATTAGAACGGTCAAGAAGTCCTTAGGACGGTCACGAAGTACTAAGGACGGTCAAGAAGTCTTTCGGACGGTCAAGAATGCCTCAGGAAGGCCAAGAAGTCTTTAGGACGGTCATAAAGTCCTAAGGACGGTCAAGAAATTTTAAGGACGGTCAAGAAGTCATATGGACGGTCAAGAGGTCCTATGGATGGTCAAGAAGTCCTAAGGACGGTCTAGAAGTCCTATGGACGATCAAGAAGTCCTATGGACGGTAAAGAGGTCCTATTGACGGTCAAGAAGTCCTTAGGACGGTCAAGAAGTGCTAAGGACGGTCGAGAAGTCCTTAGGACGGTCAAGAAGTCTTTAGGACGGTCAAGAAGTCATGAGGACGCTCAAGAAGTCCTTAGGACGGTCAAGAAGTCCTTAGGACGGTCAAGAAGTCTTTAGGACGGTCAAGAAGTCCTTAGGAGGTCAAGAAGTCTTTAGGACGGTCAAGAAGTACTCAGGACGTTCTTGAAGTTCTATGGACGGCCAAGAAGTCTTTAGGACGGTCATAAAGTCATTAGGACGGTCAAGAAATCCTAAGGACGGTCAAGAAATCCTATGGACTGTCAAGAGGTCCTATGGATGGTCAAGAAGTCCTTAGGACGGTCTTGAAGTTCTATGGACGGTCAAGAAGTCCTTAGGACGGTCAAGAAGTCTTAAGGACGGTCAAGAAATCCTTAGGACGGTCAAGAAGTCCTTAGGACGGTCAAGAGGTCCTATGGACGGTCAAGAAGTCCTAAGGACGGTCAAGAAGTCCTAAGGACGCTCAAGAAGTCCTTAGGCCGGTCAAGAAGTCCTTAGGACGGTCAAGAAGTCTTTAGGACGGTCTTGAAGTTCTATGGACGGTCAAGAAGTCCATAGGACGGTCAAGATGTCCTAAGGACGGTCAAGAAGTCCCTGGGACGGTCAAGAGGTCCTATGGACGGTCAAGAAGTCCTTAGGACGGTCAAGAAGTCCTCAGGACGGCCAAGAAGTCTTTAGGACGGTCATAAAGTCATTAGGACGGTCAAGAAATCCTAAGGACGGTCAAGAAGTCCTATGAACTGTCAAGAGGTCCTATGGATGGTCAAGAAGTCCTTAGGACGGTCAAGAAGTCCTTAGGACGGTCAAGAAGTACTTAGAACGGTCTTGAAGTTCTATGGACGGTCAAGAAGTCCTTAGGAGGGTCAAGAAGTCTTAAGGACGGTCAAGAAGTCCTTAGGACGGTCAAGAAGTCCTTAGGACGGTCAAGAAGTCCTAAGGACGGTCAAGAAGTCTTAGGACGGTCAAGAGGTCCTATGGACGGTCAAGAAGTCCTTAGGACGGTCAAGAAGTCTTTAGGACAGTCAAGAAGTCTTTAGGACGGTCAAGAAGTCCTTAGGACGGTGAAAAAGTCTATAGGACGGTCAAGAAGTCTTTAGGACGGTCTTGAAGTTCTATGGACGTTCAAGAAGTACATAGGACGGTCAATATGTACTAAGGGCGGTCAAGAAGTCCTTAGGACGGTCAAGAGGTCCTATGGACGGTCATAAAGTCCTTAGGACGGTCAAGAAGTCCTTATGACGGTCAAGAAGTCCTTAGGACGGTCAAGAAGTCTTTAGAACGAACAAGAAGACCTTAGGACGGTCAAGAAGTCCTTAGGACGGTCAAGAAGTCCTTAGGACGGTCAAGAAGTACTTAGGACGGTCAAGAAGTCCTTAGGACGGTCAAGAAGTCCTTAGGACGGTCAAGAAGTCCTTAGGACGGTCAAGAAGTCCTTAGGACGGTCAAGAAGTCCTTAGGACGGTCAAGAAGTCATTAGGACGGTCAAGGAGTCCTTAGGACGGTCATGAAGTACTTAGGACGGTCTGGATGTCCTTTGGACGGTCAAGAAGTCCTTAGGACGGTCAAGAAGTCCTTAGGACGGCCAAGAAGTCTTTAGGACGGTCAAGAAGTCCTTAGGCCGGTCAAGAAGTTCTTAGGACGGTCAAGAAGTCTTTAGGACGGTCTTGAAGTTCTATGGACGTTCAAGAAGACCTTAGGACGGTCAAGAAGTCCTTAGGACGGTCAAGAAGTCCTTAGGACGGTCAAGAAGTCCCTAGGACGGTCAAGAAGTCCTTAGGACGGTCAAGAGGTCCTATGGACTGTCAAGAAGTCATCAGGACGCTCAAGAAGTCCTTATGACTGTCAAGAAGTCCTTTGGACGGTCAAGAAGTCCTTAGGACGGTCAAGAAGTCCTTAGGACGGTCAAGAAGTACTCAGGACGGTCTTGAAGTTCTATGGACGGTCAAGAAGCCCTTAGGACGGTCAAGAAGTCCTAAGGACGGTCAAGAAGTCCTTAGGACGGTCAAGAAGTCCTTAGGACAGTCAAGAAGTCCTTAAGACGGTCAAGAGGTCCTATGGACGGTCAAGAAGTCCTTAGAACGCTCAAGAAGTCCTTAGGACGGTCAAGAAGTCTTTAGGACGGTCTAGAAGTCTTTAGGACGGTCAAGAAGTCCTTAGGACGGTCAAGAAGTCTTTAAGACGGTCAAGAAGTCCTTAGGATGATCAAGATGTCCTAAGGACGGTCAAGAAGTCCCTGGGACGGTCAAGAGGTCCTATGGACGGTCAAGAAGTCCTTAGGACGGTCAAGAAGTCCTCAGGACGGCCAAGAAGTCTTTAGGACGGTCATAAAGTCATTAGGACGGTCAAGAAATCCTAAGGACGGTCAAGAAGTCCTATGAACTGTCAAGAGGTCCTATGGATGGTCAAGAAGTCCTTAGGACGGTCAAGAAGTCCTTAGGACGGTCAAGAAGTACTTAGAACGGTCTTGAAGTTCTATGGACGGTCAAGAAGTCCTTAGGAGGGTCAAGAAGTCTTAAGGACGGTCAAGAAGTCCTTAGGACGGTCAAGAAGTCCTTAGGACGGTCAAGAAGTCCTAAGGACGGTCAAGAAGTCTTAGGACGGTCAAGAGGTCCTATGGACGGTCAAGAAGTCCTTAGGACGGTCAAGAAGTCTTTAGGACAGTCAAGAAGTCTTTAGGACGGTCAAGAAGTCCTTAGGACGGTGAAAAAGTCTATAGGACGGTCAAGAAGTCTTTAGGACGGTCTTGAAGTTCTATGGACGTTCAAGAAGTACATAGGACGGTCAATATGTACTAAGGGCGGTCAAGAAGTCCTTAGGACGGTCAAGAGGTCCTATGGACGGTCATAAAGTCCTTAGGACGGTCAAGAAGTCCTTATGACGGTCAAGAAGTCCTTAGGACGGTCAAGAAGTCTTTAGAACGAACAAGAAGACCTTAGGACGGTCAAGAAGTCCTTAGGACGGTCAAGAAGTCCTTAGGACGGTCAAGAAGTACTTAGGACGGTCAAGAAGTCCTTAGGACGGTCAAGAAGTCCTTAGGACGGTCAAGAAGTCCTTAGGACGGTCAAGAAGTCCTTAGGACGGTCAAGAAGTCCTTAGGACGGTCAAGAAGTCATTAGGACGGTCAAGGAGTCCTTAGGACGGTCATGAAGTACTTAGGACGGTCTGGATGTCCTTTGGACGGTCAAGAAGTCCTTAGGACGGTCAAGAAGTCCTTAGGACGGCCAAGAAGTCTTTAGGACGGTCAAGAAGTCCTTAGGCCGGTCAAGAAGTTCTTAGGACGGTCAAGAAGTCTTTAGGACGGTCTTGAAGTTCTATGGACGTTCAAGAAGACCTTAGGACGGTCAAGAAGTCCTTAGGACGGTCAAGAAGTCCTTAGGACGGTCAAGAAGTCCCTAGGACGGTCAAGAAGTCCTTAGGACGGTCAAGAGGTCCTATGGACTGTCAAGAAGTCATCAGGACGCTCAAGAAGTCCTTATGACTGTCAAGAAGTCCTTTGGACGGTCAAGAAGTCCTTAGGACGGTCAAGAAGTCCTTAGGACGGTCAAGAAGTACTCAGGACGGTCTTGAAGTTCTATGGACGGTCAAGAAGTCCTTAGGACGGTCAAGAAGTCCTAAGGACGGTCAAGAAGTCCTTAGGACGGTCAAGAAGTCCCTAGGACAGTCAAGAAGTCCTTAAGACGGTCAAGAGGTCCTATGGACGGTCAAGAAGTCCTTAGAACGCTCAAGAAGTCCTTAGGACGGTCAAGAAGTCTTTAGGACGGTCTAGAAGTCTTTAGGACGGTCAAGAAGTCCTTAGGACGGTCAAGAAGTCTTTAAGACGGTCAAGAAGTCCTTAGGACGATCAAGAAGTCTTAAGGACGGTCAAGAAGTCTTTAGGACGGTCAAGTAGTCTTTAGGACGGTCTAGAAGTCTTTAGGACGGTCAAGAAGTCCTTAGGACGGTCAAGAAGTCTTTAAGACGGTCAAGAAGTCTTTAGGACGGTCATGTAGTCATTAGGACGGTCAAGAAGTCCTTAGGACGGTCAAGAAGTCTTTATGACGGTCAAGAAGTCCTAAGGACGGTCAAGAAGTCCTTAGGACGGTCAAGAAGTCCTTAGGACGGTCAAGAAGTCCTTAGGACGGTCAAGAAGTCCTTAGGACGGTCAAGAAGTCCTTAGGACAGTCAAGAAGTCCTTAGGACGGTCAAGAGGTCCTATGGACGGTCAAGAAGTCCTAAGGACGGTCAAGAAGTCCTTAGAACGCTCAAGAAGTCCTTAGGACGGTCAAGAAGTCCTTAGGACGGTCAAGAGGTCCTATGGACGGTCAAGAAGTCCTAAGGACAATCAAGAAGTCTTTAGGACGGTCAAGAAGTCCTTAGGACGGTCAAGAAAAACTTAGAACGGTCTTGAAGTTCTATGGACGGTCAGAGGTCCTTAGGATGGTCAAGAAGTACTTTGGACGGTCTTAAAGTTCTATGGACGGTCAAGAAGTCCTTTGGACGGTCAAGAAGTCTTTAGGACGGTCAAGAAGTCTTTAGGACGGTCAAGAAGTCCTTAGGACGGTCAAGAAGTCTTTAAGACGGTCAAGAAGTCCTTAGGACGATCAAGAAGTCTTAAGGACGGTCAAGAAGTCTTTAGGACGGTCAAGTAGTCTTTAGGACGGTCTAGAAGTCTTTAGGACGGTCAAGAAGTCCTTAGGACGGTCAAGAAGTCTTTAAGACGGTCAAGAAGTCTTTAGGACGGTCATGTAGTCATTAGGACGGTCAAGAAGTCCTTAGGACGGTCAAGAAGTCTTTATGACGGTCAAGAAGTCCTTATGACTGTCAAGAAGTCCTTTGGACGGTCAAGAAGTCCTTAAGACGGTCAAGAGGTCCTGTTGACGGTCAAGAAGTCCTTAGAACGCTCAAGAAGTCCTTAGGACGGTCAAGAAGTCTTTAGGACGGTCTAGAAGTCTTTAGGACGGTCAAGAAGTCCTTAGGACGGTCAAGAAGTCTTTAAGACGGTCAAGAAGTCTTTAGGACGGTCAAGAAGTCCTTAGGAGGTCAAGAAGTCTTTAGGACGGTCAAGAGGTCCTATGGACGGTCAAGAAGTCCTTAGAACGCTCAAGAAGTCCTTAGGACGGTCAAGAAGTCTTTAGGACGGTCTAGAAGTCTTTAGGACGGTCAAGAAGTCCTTAGGACGGTCAAGAAGTTTTTAAGACGGTCAAGAAGTCTTTAGGACGGTCAAGAAGTCCTTAGGACGGTCAAGAAGTACTCAGGACGGTCTTGAAGTCCTTAGGACGGTCAAGAAGTACTTAGGACGGTCAAGAAGTCCTTAGGACGGTCAAGAAGTCCTTAGGACAGTCAAGAAGTCCTTAGGACGGTCAAGAGGTCCTATGGACGGTCAAGAAGTCCTAAGGACGGTCAAGAAGTCCTTAGAACGCTCAAGAAGTCCTTAGGACGGTCAAGAAGTATTAAGTACGGTCTAGAAGTCCTTAGGACGGTCAAGAAGTCTTTAGGACGGTCAAGAAGTCCTTAGGACGGTCAAGAAGTTCTTTGGACGGTCTTAAAGTTCTATGGACGGTCAAGAAGTCCTTTGGACGGTCAAGAAGTCTTTAGGACGGTCAAGAAGTCCTTAGGACGGTCAAGAAGTCTTTAGGACGGTCAAGAAGTCTTTAGGACGGTCAAGAAGTCCTTAGGACGGTGAAGAAGTCTTTAGGACGGTCAAGAGGTCCTATGGACGGTCAAGAAGTACTAAGGACGGTCAAGAAGTCCTTAGAACGCTCAAGAAGTCCTTAGGACGGTCAAGAAGTCTTAAGGACGGTCTAGAAGTCCTTAGGACGGTCAAGAAGTCTTTAGGACGGTCAAGAAGTCCTTAGGACGGTCAAGAAGTACTTTGGACGGTCTTAAAGTCCTAAGGACGGTCAAGAAGTCCTTATGACGGTCAAGAAGTCTTTAGGACGGTCAAAAAGTCCTTAGGACGGTCAAGAAGTCTTTAGGACGGTCAAGAAGTCATTAGGACGGTCAAGAAGTGCTAAGGACGCTCAAGAAGTCCTTAGTACGCTCAAGAAGTCCTTAGGACGGTCAAGAAGTCTTTAGGACGGTCAAGAAGTCCTTAGGACGGTCAAGAAGTACTTAGAACGGCCTTGAAGTTTTATGGACGGTCAAGAAGTCCTTAGGACGGTCACGAAGTCTTTAGGACGGTCAAGAAGTCCTTAGGACGGTCAAGAGGTCCTATGGACGGTCAAGAAGTCCTAAGGACGGTCAAGAAGTCCTTCGAACGCTCAAGAAGTCCTTAGGACGGTCAAGAAGTCTTAAGGACGGTCTAGAAGTCCTTAGGACGGTCAAGAAGTCTTTAGGACGGTCAAGAAGTCCTTAGGACGGTCAAGAAGTACTTTGGACGGTCTTAAAGTCCTAAGGACGGTCAAGAAGTCCTTAGGACGGTCAAGAAGTCTTTAGGACGGTCAAGAAGTCCTTAGGATCGTCAAGAAGTCTTTAGGACGGTTAAGAAGTCCTTAGGACGGTCAAGAAGTGCTAAGGACGCTCAAGAAGTCCTTAGTACGCTCAAGAAGTCCTTAGGACGGTCAAGAAGTCTTTAGGACGGTCAAGAAGTCCTTAGGACAGTAAAGAAGTCTTTAGGATAGTCAAGAAGTCCTTAGGACGGTCAAGAAGTACTTAGGACGGTCTAGAAGTTCTATGGACGGTCAAGAAGTCCTAAGGACGGTCAAGAAGTCCTTAGGACGGTCTTGAAGTTCTATGGACGGTCAAGAAGTCCTTAGGACTGTCAAGAAGTCCTAAGGACGGTCAAGAAGTCCTTAGGACGGTCAAGAAGTCCTTAGGACAGTAAAAAAGTCCTTAGGACGGTCAAGAGGTCCTATGGACGGTCAAGAAGTCCTAAGGACGGTCAAGAAGTCCTTAGGACGCTCAAGAAGTCCTTAGGACGGTCAAGAAGTCCTTAGGACGGTCAAGAAGTCTTTAGGACGATCAAGAAGTCTTTAGGACGGTCAAGAAGTCCTTAGGACGGTCAAGAAGTCTTTAGGATAGTCAAGAAGTACTTAGGACGGTCTAGAAGTTCTATGGACGGTCAAGAAGTCCTAAGGACGGTCAAGAAGTCCTTAGGACGGTCAAGAAGTCTTTAGGACGGTCAAGAAGTCCTTAGGACGGTCAAAAAATCTTTAGGACGGTCAAGAAGTCATTAGGACGGTCAAGAAGTCTTTAGGACGGTCAAGAAGTCCTTAGGACGGTCTAGAAATCTTTAGGACGGTCAAGAAAACCTTAGGACGGTCAAGAAAACCTTAGGACGGTCAAGAAGTACTTAGGACGGTCAAGAAGTCCTTAGGACTGTCAAGAAGTCCTAAGGACGGTCAAGAAGTCCTTAGGACGGTCAAGAAGTCCTTAGGACAGTAAAGAAGTCCTTAGGACGGTCAAGAGGTCCTATGGACGGTCAAGAAGTCCTAAGGACGGTCAAGAAGTCCTTAGGACGCTCAAGAAGTCCTTAGGACGGTCAAGAAGTCCTTAGGACGGTCAAGAAGTCTTTAGGACGGTCAAGAAGTCTTTAGGACGGTCAAGAAGTCCTTAGGACGGTCAAGAAGTACTTAGGACGGTCTAGAAGTTCTATGGACGGTCAAGAAGTCCTAAGGACGGTCAAGAAGTCCTTAGGACGGTCAAGAAGTCTTTAGGACGGTCAAGAAGTCCTTATGACGGTAAAGAAGTCCTTAGGACTGTCAAGAAGTCCTATGGACGGTCAAGAAGTCCTTAGGACGGTCAAGAAGTCCTTAGGACAGTAAAGAAGTCCTTAGGACGGTCAAGAGGTCCTATGGACGGTCAAGAAGTCCTAAGGACAGTAAAGAAGTCCTTAGGACGGTCAAGAGGTCCTATGGACGGTCAAGAAGTCCTAAGGACGGTCAAGAAGTCCTTAGGACGCTCAAGAAGTCCTTAGGACGGTCAAGAAGTCCTTAGGACGGTCAAGAAGTCTTTAGGATAGTCAAGAAGTACTTAGGACGGTCTAGAAGTTCTATGGACGGTCAAGAAGTCCTAAGGACGGTCAAGAAGTCCTTAGGACGGTCAAGAAGTCTTTAGGACGGTCAAGAAGTCCTTAGGACGGTCAAAAAATCTTTAGGACGGTCAAGAAGTCATTAGGACGGTCAAGAAGTCTTTAGGACGGTCAAGAAGTCCTTAGGACGGTCTAGAAATCTTTAGGACGGTCAAGAAAACCTTAGGACGGTCAAGAAAACCTTAGGACGGTCAAGAAGTACTTAGGACGGTCAAGAAGTCCTTAGGACTGTCAAGAAGTCCTAAGGACGGTCAAGAAGTCCTTAGGACGGTCAAGAAGTCCTTAGGACAGTAAAGAAGTCCTTAGGACGGTCAAGAGGTCCTATGGACGGTCAAGAAGTCCTAAGGACGGTCAAGAAGTCCTTAGGACGCTCAAGAAGTCCTTAGGACGGTCAAGAAGTCCTTAGGACGGTCAAGAAGTCTTTAGGACGGTCAAGAAGTCTTTAGGACGGTCAAGAAGTCCTTAGGACGGTCAAGAAGTACTTAGGACGGTCTAGAAGTTCTATGGACGGTCAAGAAGTCCTAAGGACGGTCAAGAAGTCCTTAGGACGGTCAAGAAGTCTTTAGGACGGTCAAGAAGTCCTTAGGACGGTAAAGAAGTCCTTAGGACTGTCAAGAAGTCCTAAGGACGGTCAAGAAGTCCTTAGGACGGTCAAGAAGTCCTTAGGACAGTAAAGAAGTCCTTAGGACGGTCAAGAGGTCCTATGGACGGTCAAGAAATCCTAAGGACGGTCAAGAAGTCCTTAGGACGCTCAAGAAGTCCTTAGGACGGTCAAGAAGTCCTTAGGACGGTCAAGAAGTCTTTAGGACGGTCAAGAAGTCTTTAGGACGGTCAAGAAGTCCTTAGGACGGTCAAGAAGTCTTTAGGATAGTCAAGAAGTACTTAGGACGGTCTAGAAGTCCTTAGGACGGTCAAAAAATCTTTAGGACGGTCAAGAAGTCCTTAGGACGGTCAAAAAATCTTTAGGACGGTCAAGAAGTCATTAGGACGGTCAAGAAGTCTTTAGGACGGTCAAGAAGTCCTTAGGACGGTCTAGAAATCTTAGGACGGTCAAGAAAACCTTAGGACGGTCAAGAAAACCTTAGGACGGTCAAGAAGTACTTAGGACGGTCAAGAAGTCCTTAGGACTGTCAAGAAGTCCTAAGGACGGTCAAGAAGTCCTTAGGACGGTCAAGAAGTCCTTAGGACAGTAAAGAAGTCCTTAGGACGGTCAAGAGGTCCTATGGACGGTCAAGAAGTCCTAAGGACGGTCAAGAAGTCCTTAGGACGCTCAAGAAGTCCTTAGGACGGTCAAGAAGTCCTTAGGACGGTCAAGAAGTCTTTAGGACGGTCAAGAAGTCTTTAGGACGGTCAAGAAGTCCTTAGGACGGTCAAGAAGTACTTAGGACGGTCTAGAAGTTCTATGGACGGTCAAGAAGTCCTAAGGACGGTCAAGAAGTCCTTAGGACGGTCAAGAAGTCTTTAGGACGGTCAAGAAGTCCTTAGGACGGTAAAGAAGTCCTTAGGACTGTCAAGAAGTCCTAAGGACGGTCAAGAAGTCCTTAGGACGGTCAAGAAGTCCTTAGGACAGTAAAGAAGTCCTTAGGACGGTCAAGAGGTCCTATGGACGGTCAAGAAATCCTAAGGACGGTCAAGAAGTCCTTAGGACGCTCAAGAAGTCCTTAGGACGGTCAAGAAGTCCTTAGGACGGTCAAGAAGTCTTTAGGACGGTCAAGAAGTCTTTAGGACGGTCAAGAAGTCCTTAGGACGGTCAAGAAGTCTTTAGGATAGTCAAGAAGTACTTAGGACGGTCTAGAAGTTCTATGGACGGTCAAGAAGTCCTAAGGACGGTCAAGAAGTCCTTAGGACGGTCAAGAAGTCTTTAGGACGGTCAAGAAGTCCTTAGGACGGTCAAAAATCTTTAGGACGGTCAAGAAGTCCTTAGGACGGTCAAGAAGTCTTTAGGACGGTCAAGAAGTCCTTAGGACGGTCTAGAAATCTTTAGGACGGTCAAGAAAACCTTAGGACGGTCAAGAAAACCTTAGGACGGACAAGAAGTCCTTAGGACGGACAAGAAGTCCTTAGGACGGTCAAGAAGTCCTTAGGACTGTCAAGAAGTCCTAAGGACGGTCAAGAAGTCCTTAGGACGGTCAAGAAGTCCTTAGGACAGTAAAGAAGTCCTTAGGACGGTCAAGAGGTCCTATGGACGGTCAAGAAGTCCTAAGGACGGTCAAGAAGTCCTTAGGACGCTCAAGAAGTCCTTAGGACGGTCAAGAAGTCCTTAGGACGGTCAAGAAGTCTTTAGGACGGTCAAGAAGTCTTTAGGACGGTCAAGAAGTCCTTAGGACGGTCAAGAAGTACTTAGGACGGTCTAGAAGTTCTATGGACGGTCAAGAAGTCCTAAGGACGGTCAAGAAGTCCTTAGGACGGTCAAGAAGTCTTTAGGACGGTCAAGAAGTCCTTAGGACGGTAAAGAAGTCCTTAGGACGGTCAAGAGGTCCTATGGACGGTCAAGAAGTCTTTAGGACGGTCAAGAAGTCCTTAGGACGGTCAAGAAGTCTTTAGGACGGTCAAGAAGTCTTTAGGACGGTCAAGAAGTCCTTAGAACAGTAAAGAAGTCCTTAGGACGGTCAAGAGGTCCTATGGACGGTCAAGAAATCCTAAGGACGGTAAAGAAGTCCTTAGGACGCTCAAGAAGTCCTTAGGACGGTCAAGAAGTCCTTAGGACGGTCAAGAAGTCTTTAGGACGGTCAAGAAGTCTTTAGGACGGTCAAGAAGTCCTTAGGACGGTCAAGAAGTCTTTAGGATAGTCAAGAAGTACTTAGGACGGTCTAGAAGTTCTATGGACGGTCAAGAAGTCCTAAGGACGGTCAAGAAGTCCTTAGGACGGTCAAGAAGTCTTTAGGACGGTCAAGAAGTCCTTAGGACGGTCAAAAATCTTTAGGACGGTCAAGAAGTCCTTAGGACGGTCAAGAAGTCTTTAGGACGGTCAAGAAGTCCTTAGGACGGTCTAGAAATCTTTAGGACGGTCAAGAAAACCTTAGGACGGTCAAGAAAACCTTAGGACGGACAAGAAGTCCTTAGGACGGACAAGAAGTCCTTAGGACGGTCAAGAAGTCCTTAGGACTGTCAAGAAGTCCTAAGGACGGTCAAGAAGTCCTTAGGACGGTCAAGAAGTCCTTAGGACAGTAAAGAAGTCCTTAGGACGGTCAAGAGGTCCTATGGACGGTCAAGAAGTCCTAAGGACGGTCAAGAAGTCCTTAGGACGCTCAAGAAGTCCTTAGGACGGTCAAGAAGTCCTTAGGACGGTCAAGAAGTCTTTAGGACGGTCAAGAAGTCTTTAGGACGGTCAAGAAGTCCTTAGGACGGTCAAGAAGTACTTAGGACGGTCTAGAAGTTCTATGGACGGTCAAGAAGTCCTAAGGACGGTCAAGAAGTCCTTAGGACGGTCAAGAAGTCTTTAGGACGGTCAAGAAGTCCTTAGGACGGTAAAGAAGTCCTTAGGACGGTCAAGAGGTCCTATGGACGGTCAAGAAGTCTTTAGGACGGTCAAGAAGTCCTTAGGACGGTCAAGAAGTCTTTAGGACGGTCAAGAAGTCTTTAGGACGGTCAAGAAGTACTCAGGACGGTCTTGAAGTTCTATGGACGGTCAAGAAGTCCTTAGGACGGTCAAGAAGTCATTAGGACAGTAAAGAAGTCCTTAGGACGGTCAAGAAGTCTTTAGGACGGTCAAGAAGTACTCAGGACGGTCTTGAAGTTCTATGGACGGTCAAGAAGTCCTTAGGACTGTCAAGAAGTCCTAAGGACGGTCAAGAAGTCCTTAGATCGGTCAAGAAGTCATTAGGACAGTAAAGAAGTCCTTAGGACGGTCAAGAGGTCCTATGGACGGTCAAGAAGTCCTAAGGACGGTCAAGAAGTCCTTAGGACGCTCAAGAAGTCCTTAGGACGGTCAAGAAGTCCTTAGGACGGTCAAGAAGTCTTTAGGACGGTCAAGAAGTCTTTAGGACGGTCAAGAAGTCCTTAGGACGGTCAAGAAGTCTTTAGGATAGTCAAGAAGTCCTTAGGACGGTCAAGAAGTACTTAGGACGGTCTAGAAGTTCTATGGACGGTCAAGAAGTCCTAAGGACGGTCAAGAAGTCCTTAGGACGGTCAAGAGGTCCTATGGACAGTCAAGAAGTCCTAAGGACGGTCAAGAAGTCATGAGGACGCTCAAGAAGTCCTTAGGACGGTCAAGAAGTCCTTAGGACGGTCAAGAAGTCTTTAGGACGGTCAAGAAGTCCTTAGGACGGTCAAGAAGTCTTTAGGACGGTCAAGAAGTATTTAGGACGGTCAAGAAGTACTCAGGACGGTCTTGAAGTTCTATGGACGGTCAAGAAGTCCTTAGGACGGTCAAGAAGTCCTTAGGACAGTAAAGAAGTCCTTAGGACGGTCAAGAGGTCCTATGGACGGTCAAGAAGTCTTTAGGACGATCAAGAAGTCCTTAGGACGGTCAAGAAGTCTTTAGGACGGTCAAGAAGTCTTTAGGACGGTCAAGAAGTCCTTAGGACGGTCAAGAAGTCTTTAGGATAGTCAAGAAGTCCTTAGGACGGTCAAGAAGTACTTAGGACGGTCTAGAAGTTCTATGGACGGTCAAGAAGTCCTAAGGACGGTCAAGAAGTCCTTAGGACGGTCAAGAGGTCCTATGGACAGTCAAGAAGTCCTAAGGACGGTCAAGAAGTCATGAGGACGCTCAAGAAGTCCTTAGGACGGTCAAGAAGTCCTTAGGACGGTCAAGAAGTCTTTAGGACGGTCAAGAAGTCCTTAGGACGGTCAAGAAGTCTTTAGGACGGTCAAGAAGTATTTAGGACGGTCAAGAAGTACTCAGGACGGTCTTGAAGTTCTATGGACGGTCAAGAAGTCCTTAGGACGGTCAAGAAGTCCTTAGGACAGTAAAGAAGTCCTTAGGACGGTCAAGAGGTCCTATGGACGGTCAAGAAGTCTTTAGGACGATCAAGAAGTCCTTAGGACGGTCAAGAAGTCTTTAGGACGGTCAAGAAGTCTTTAGGACGGTCAAGAAGTACTTAGGACGGTCTTGAAGTTCTATGGACGGTCAAGAAGTCCTTAGGACTGTCAAGAAGTCCTAAGGACGGTCAAGAAGTCCTTAGGACGGTCAAGAAGTCCATAGGACAGTAAAGAAGTCCTTAGGACGGTCAAGAGGTCCTATGGACGGTCAAGAAGTCCTAAGGACGGTCAAGAAGTCCTTAGGACGCTCAAGAAGTCCTTAGGACGGTCAAGAAGTCCTTAGGACGGTCAAGAAGTCTTTAGGACGGTCAAGAAGTCTTTAGGACGGTCAAGAAGTCCTTAGGACGGTCAAGAAGTGCTTAGGACGGTCAAGAAGTCCTTAGGACTGTCAAGAAGTCCTAAGGACGGTCAAGAAGTCCTTAGATCGGTCAAGAAGTCATTAGGACAGTAAAGAAGTCCTTAGGACGGTCAAGAGGTCCTATGGACGGTCAAGAAGTCCTAAGGACGGTCAAGAAGTCCTTAGGACGCTCAAGAAGTCCTTAGGACGGTCAAGAAGTCCTTAGGACGGTCAAGAAGTCTTTAGGACGGTCAAGAAGTCTTTAGGACGGTCAAGAAGTCCTTAGGACGGTCAAGAAGTCTTTAGGATAGTCAAGAAGTCCTTAGGACGGTCAAGAAGTACTTAGGACGGTCTAGAAGTTCTATGGACGGTCAAGAAGTCCTAAGGACGGTCAAGAAGTCCTTAGGACGGTCAAGAGGTCCTATGGACAGTCAAGAAGTCCTAAGGACGGTCAAGAAGTCATGAGGACGCTCAAGAAGTCCTTAGGACGGTCAAGAAGTCCTTAGGACGGTCAAGAAGTCTTTAGGACGGTCAAGAAGTCCTTAGGACGGTCAAGAAGTCTTTAGGACGGTCAAGAAGTATTTAGGACGGTCAAGAAGTACTCAGGACGGTCTTGAAGTTCTATGGACGGTCAAGAAGTCCTTAGGACGGTCAAGAAGTCCTTAGGACAGTAAAGAAGTCCTTAGGACGGTCAAGAGGTCCTATGGACGGTCAAGAAGTCTTTAGGACGATCAAGAAGTCCTTAGGACGGTCAAGAAGTCTTTAGGACGGTCAAGAAGTCTTTAGGACGGTCAAGAAGTACTTAGGACGGTCTTGAAGTTCTATGGACGGTCAAGAAGTCCTTAGGACTGTCAAGAAGTCCTTAGGACGGTCAAGAAGTTCTTAGGACGGTCAAGAAGTCCATAGGACAGTAAAGAAGTCCTTAGGACGGTCAAGAGGTCCTATGGACGGTCAAGAAGTCCTAAGGACGGTCAAGAAGTCCTTAGGACGCTCAAGAAGTCCTTAGGACGGTCAAGAAGTCCTTAGGACGGTCAAGAAGTCTTTAGGACGGTCAAGAAGTCTTTAGGACGGTCAAGAAGTCCTTAGGACGGTCAAGAAGTGCTTAGGACGGTCAGAAGTCCTTAGGACGGTCAAGAAGTCCTTAGGACGGTCAAGAAGTCTTTAGGACGGTCAAGAAGTCCTTAGGACGGTGAAGAAGTCTTTAGGACGGTCAAGAAGTCCTATGGACGGTCAAGAAGTCCTTAGGACGCTCAAGAAGTCCTTAGGACGGTCAAGAAGTCCTTAGGACGGTCAAGAAGTCTTTAGGACGGTCAAGAAGTCTTTAGGACGGTCAAGAAGTCCTAAGGACGGTCAAGAAGTGCTAAGGACGTTCAAGAAGTCCTAAGGACGGTCAAGAAGTCCTTAGGACGGTCAAGAAGTCCTTAGGACGGTCAAGAAGTCCTTAGGACGGTCAAGAAGTCTATAGGACGGTCAAGAAGTCTTTAGGACGGTCAAGAAGTCCTTAGGACGGTCAAGAAGTCTTTAGGATAGTCAAGAAGTCCTTAGGACGGTCAAGAAGTACTTAGGACGGTCTAGAAGTTCTATGGACGGTCAAGAAGTCCTAAGGACGGTCAAGAAGTCCTTAGGACGGTCAAGAGGTCCTATGGACAGTCAAGAAGTCCTAAGGACGGTCAAGAAGTCATGAGGACGCTCAAGAAGTCCTTAGGACGGTCAAGAAGTCCTTAGGACGGTCAAGAAGTCTTTAGGACGGTCAAGAAGTCCTTAGGACGGTCAAGAAGTCTTTAGGACGGTCAAGAAGTATTTAGGACGGTCAAGAAGTACTCAGGACGGTCTTGAAGTTCTATGGACGGTCAAGAAGTCCTTAGGACGGTCAAGAAGTCCTTAGGACGGTCAAGAAGTCCTTAGGACAGTAAAGAAGTCCTTAGGACGGTCAAGAGGTCCTATGGACGGTCAAGAAGTCTTTAGGACGGTCAAGAAGTCCTTAGGACGGTCAAGAAGTCTTTAGGACGGTCAAGAAGTCTTTAGGACGGTCAAGAAGTACTTAGGACGGTCTTGAAGTTCTATGGACGGTCAAGAAGTCCTTAGGACTGTCAAGAAGTCCTAAGGACGGTCAAGAAGTCCTTAGGACGGTCAAGAAGTCCATAGGACAGTAAAGAAGTCCTTAGGACGGTCAAGAGGTCCTATGGACGGTCAAGAAGTCCTAAGGACGGTCAAGAAGTCCTTAGGACGCTCAAGAAGTCCTTAGGACGGTCAAGAAGTCCTTAGGACGGTCAAGAAGTCTTTAGGACGGTCAAGAAGTCTTTAGGACGGTCAAGAAGTCCTTAGGACGGTCAAGAAGTGCTTAGGACGGTCAAGAAGTCCTTAGGACGGTCAAGAAGTCCTTAGGACGGTCAAGAAGTCTTTAGGACGGTCAAGAAGTCCTTAGGACGGTGAAGAAGTCTTTAGGACGGTCAAGAAGTCCTTAGGACGCTCAAGAAGTCCTTAGGACGGTCAAGAAGTCCTTAGGACGGTCAAGAAGTCTTTAGGACGGTCAAGAAGTCTTTAGGACGGTCAAGAAGTCCTAAGGACGGTCAAGAAGTGCTAAGGACGTTCAAGAAGTCCTTAGTACGCTCAAGAAGTCCTTAGGACGGTCAAGAAGTCTTTAGGACGGTCAAGAAGTCCTTAGGACGGTGAAGAAGTCTTTAGGACGGTCAAGAAGTCCTTAGGACGGTAAAGAAGTACTTAGAACGGTATTAAAGTTTTATGGACGGTCAAGAATGCCTTAGGACGGTCACGAAGTCTTAAGGACGGTAAAGAAGTCTTAAGGACGGTCAAGAAGTCCTTAGGACGGTCAAGAAGTCCTAAGGACGGTCAAGAGGTCCTATGGACAGTCTAGAAGTCCTAAGGACGGTCAAGAAGTCATGAGGACGCTCAAGAAGTCCTTAGGACGGTCAAGAAGTCCTTTGGACGGTCAAGAAGTCTTAGGACGGTCAAGAAGTCCTTAGGACGGTCAAGAAGTCCTAAGGACAATCAAGAAGTCTTTAGGACGGTCAAGAAGTCCTTAGGACGGTCAAGAAAAACTTAGAACGGTCTTGAAGTTCTATGGACGGTCAGAGGTCCTATGGACGGTCAAGAAGTCCTAAGGACAATCAAGAAGTCTTTAGGACGGTCAAGAAGTCCTTAGGACGGTCAAGAAAAACTTAGAACGGTCTTGAAGTTCTATGGACGGTCAGAGGTCCTTAGGACGGTCAAGAAGTACTTTGGACGGTCTTAAAGTTCTATGGACGGTCAAGAAGTCCTTTGGACGGTCAAGAAGTCTTTAGGACGGTCAAGAAGTCTTTAGGACGGTCAAGAAGTCTTTAGGACGGTCAAGAAGTCCTTAGGACGGTCAAGAAGTCCTTAGGACAGTAAAGAAGTCCTTAGGACGGTCAAGAGGTCCTATGGACGGTCAAGAAGTCTTTAGGACGGTCAAGAAGTCCTTAGGACGGTCAAGAAGTCTTTAGGACGGTCAAGAAGTCTTTAGGACGGTCAAGAAGTACTTAGGACGGTCTTGAAGTTTCTATGGACGGTCAAGAAGTCCTTAGGACTGTCAAGAAGTCCTAAGGACGGTCAAGAAGTCCTTAGGACGGTCAAGAAGTCCATAGGACAGTAAAGAAGTCCTTAGGACGGTCAAGAGGTCCTATGGACGGTCAAGAAGTCCTAAGGACGGTCAAGAAGTCCTTAGGACGCTCAAGAAGTCCTTAGGACGGTCAAGAAGTCCTTAGGACGGTCAAGAAGTCTTTAGGACGGTCAAGAAGTCTTTAGGACGGTCAAGAAGTCCTTAGGACGGTCAAGAAGTGCTTAGGACGGTCAAGAAGTCCTTAGGACGGTCAAGAAGTCCTTAGGACGGTCAAGAAGTCTTTAGGACGGTCAAGAAGTCCTTAGGACGGTGAAGAAGTCTTTAGGACGGTCAAGAAGTCCTATGGACGGTCAAGAAGTCCTTAGGACGCTCAAGAAGTCCTTAGGACGGTCAAGAAGTCCTTAGGACGGTCAAGAAGTCTTTAGGACGGTCAAGAAGTCTTTAGGACGGTCAAGAAGTCCTAAGGACGGTCAAGAAGTGCTAAGGACGTTCAAGAAGTCCTTAGTACGCTCAAGAAGTCCTTAGGACGGTCAAGAAGTCTTTAGGACGGTCAAGAAGTCCTTAGGACGGTGAAGAAGTCTTTAGGACGGTCAAGAAGTGCTTAGGACGGTCAAGAAGTCCTTAGGACGGTCAAGAAGTCCTTAGGACGGTCAAGAAGTCTTTAGGACGGTCAAGAAGTCCTTAGGACGGTGAAGAAGTCTTTAGGACGGTCAAGAAGTCCTATGGACGGTCAAGAAGTCCTTAGGACGCTCAAGAAGTCCTTAGGACGGTCAAGAAGTCCTTAGGACGGTCAAGAAGTCTTTAGGACGGTCAAGAAGTCTTTAGGACGGTCAAGAAGTCCTAAGGACGGTCAAGAAGTGCTAAGGACGTTCAAGAAGTCCTTAGTACGCTCAAGAAGTCCTTAGGACGGTCAAGAAGTCTTTAGGACGGTCAAGAAGTCCTTAGGACGGTGAAGAAGTCTTTAGGACGGTCAAGAAGTCCTTAGGACGGTTAAAGAAGTACTTAGAACGGTATTTAAGTTTTATGGACGGTTCAAGAATGCCTTAGGACGGTCACGAAGTCTTAAGGACGGTAAAGAAGTCTTAAGGACGGTCAAGAAGTCCTTAGGACGGTCAAGAAGTCCTAAGGACGGTCAAGAGGTCCTATGGACAGTCTAGAAGTCCTAAGGACGGTCAAGAAGTCATGAGGACGCTCAAGAAGTCCTTAGGACGGTCAAGAAGTCCTTTGGACGGTCAAGAAGTCTTTAGGACGGTCAAGAAGTCCTTAGGACGGTCAAGAAGTCCTAAGGACAATCAAGAAGTCTTTAGGACGGTCAAGAAGTCCTTAGGACGGTCAAGAAAAACTTTAGAACGGTCTTGAAGTTCTATGGACGGTCAGAGGACCTATGGACGGTCAAGAAGTCCTAAGGACAATCAAGAAGTCTTTAGGACGGTCAAGAAGTCCTTAGGACGGTCAAGAAAAACTTAGAACGGTCTTGAAGTTCTATGGACGGTCAGAGGTCCTTAGGACGGTCAAGAAGTACTTTGGACGGTCTTAAAGTTCTATGGACGGTCAAGAAGTCCTTTGGACGGTCAAGAAGTCTTAGGACGGTCAAGAAGTCTTTAGGACGGTCAAGAAGTCTTTAGGACGGTCAAGAAGTCCTTAGGACGGTGCAGAAGTCTTTAGGACGGTCAAGAGGTCCTATGGACGGTCCAAGAAGTCTTTAGGACGGTCTTGAAGTTCTATGGACGTTCAAGAAGACCCTTAGGACGGTCAAGAAGTCCTTAGGACGGTCAAGAAGTCCTTAGGACGGTCAAGAAGTCCTTAGGCGGTCAAGAAGTCCTTAGGACGGTCAAGAAGTCCTTAGGACGGTCAAGAAGTCCTTAGGATGGTCAAGAGGTCCTATGGACTGTCAAGAAGTCATTAGGACGCTCAAGAAGTCCTTATGACTGTCAAGAAGTCCTTTGGACGGTCAGAATCTTAGGACGGTCATGTAGTCATAGGACGGTCAAGAGTTCTTAGGACGGTCAAGAAGTCTTAGGACGGTCAAGAAGTCCTTAGGACGTCAAGAAGTACTCAGGACGGTCTTGAAGTTCTATGGCGGTCAAGAAGTCCTAAGGACGGTCAGAAGTCCTTAGGACGGTCAGAAGTCCTTAGACGGTCAGAAGTCCTAAGGACGGTCAAGATCCTTAGGACGGTCAAGAATCCTTAGGACGGTCAAGAAGTCCTTAAGACGGTCAAGAGGTCCTATGGACGGTCAGAAGTCCTTAGAACGCTCAAGAATCCTTAGACGGTCAAGAAGTCTTTAGGACGGTCTAAAGTCTTAAGGACGGTCAAGAAGTCTTTAGACGGTCAAAAGTCTTTAGGACGGTCAAGAAGTCCTTAGGAGGTCAAAGTCTTTAGGACGGTCAAGAGGTCCTATGGACGGTCAAGAAGTCCTTAGAACGCTCAAGAAGTCCTTAGGACGGTCAAGAATCTTTAGGACGGTCTAGAAGTCTTTAGGACGGTCAAGAGTCCTTGGACGGTCAAGAAGTCTTTAAGACGGTCAAGAAGTCTTTAGGACGGTCAAGTCCTTAGGACGGTCAAGAAGTACTCAGGACGGTCTTGAAGTTCTATGGACGGTCAAGAAGTCCTAAGGACGGTCAAGTCCTTAGGACGGTCAAGAAGTCCTTAGGACAGTCAAGAAGTCCTTAGGACGGTCAAGAGTCCTATGGACGGTCAAGAAGTCCTAAGGACGGTCAAGAAGTCCTTAGAACGCTCAAGAAGTCCTTAGGACGGTCAAGAAGTCTTAAGGACGGTCTAGAAGTCCTTAGGACGGTCAAGAAGTCTTTGGACGGTCAAGAAGTCCTTAGGACGGTCAAGAAGTCTTTGGACGGTCTTAAAGTTCTATGCGTCAAGAAGTCCTTTGGACGGTCAAGAAGTCTTTAGGACGGTCAAGAAGTCCTTAGACGGTCAAGAAGTCTTTAGGACGGTCAAGAAGTCTTTAGGGCGGTCAAGAGTCCTTAGGACGTCAAGAAGTCTTTAGGACGGTCAAGAAGTCCTTAGGACGGTCAAGAAGTACTTTGGACGGTCTTAAAGTCCTAAGGACGGTCAAGAAGTCCTTATGACGGTCAGAAGTCTTTAGGACGTCAAAAGTCCTTAGGACGGTCAAGAAGTCTTTAGGACGGTCAAGAAGTCCTTAGGACGTCAAGAAGTCCTTAGGACGGTGAAGAAGTCTTTAGGACGGTCAAGAGGTCCTTAGGACGGTCAAGAAGTCCTTAGGACGGTCAGAAGTCTTAGGACGGTCAAGAAGTCTTTAGGACGGTCAGAGTCCTTAGGACGGTCAAGAAGTCTTTAGGATAGTCAAGAAGTACTTAGGACGGTCTAGAAGTTCTATGGACGGTCCAAGAAGTCCTAAGGACGGTCAAGAAGTCCTTAGGACGGTCAAGAAGTCTTTAGGACGGTCAAGAAGTCCTTAGGACGGTCAAAAAATCTTAGGACGGTCAAGAAGTCCTTAGGACGTCAAGAAGTCTTTTAGGACGGTCAAGAAGTCCTTAGGACAATCTAGAAATCTTTAGGACGGTCAAGAAAACCTAGGACGGTCAAGAAAACCTTAGGACGGACAAGAAGTCCTTAGGACGGTCAAGAAGTCCTTAGGACTGTCAAGAAGTCCTAAGGACGGTCAAGAAGTCCTTAGGACGGTCAAGAAGTCCTTAGGACAGTAAAGAAGTCCTTAGGACGGTCAAGAGGTCCTATGGACGTCAAGAAGTCCTAAGGACGGTCAAGAAGTCCTTAGGACGCTCAAGAAGTCCTTAGGACGGTCAAGAAGTCCTTAGGACGGTCAAGAAGTCTTTAGGACGGTCAAGAGTCTTTAGGACGGTCAAGAAGTCCTTAGGACGGTCAAGAAGTACTTAGGACGGTCTAGAAGTTCTATGGACGGTCAAGAAGTCCTAAGGACGGTCAAGAAGTCCTTAGGACGGTCAAGAGTCTTTAGGACGGTCAGAAGTCCTTAGGACGGTAAAGAAGTCCTTAGGACGGTCAGAGGTCCTATGGACGGTCAAGAAGTCTTTAGGACGTCAAGAAGTCCTTAGGACGTCAAGAAGTCTTTAGGACAGTCAAGAAGTCTTTAGGACGGTCAAGAAGTACTCAGGACGGTCTTGAAGTTCTATGGACGGTCAGAAGTCCTTAGACTGTCAAGAAGTCCTAAGGACGGTCAAGAAGTCCTTAGGACGGTCAAGAAGTCATTAGGACAGTAAAGAAGTCCTTAGGACGGTCAAGAAGTCTTTAGGACGTCAGAAGTACTCAGGACGGTCTTGAAGTTCTATGGACGGTCAAGAAGTCCTTAGACTGTCAAGAAGTCCTAAGGACGGTCAAGAAGTCCTTAGATCGGTCAGAAGTCATTAGGACAGTAAAGAAGTCCTTAGACGGTCAAGAGTCCTATGGACGGTCAAGAAGTCCTAAGGACGGTCAAGAAGTCCTTAGGACGCTCAAGAATCCTTAGGACGGTCAAGAAGTCCTTAGGACGGTCAGAAGTCTTTAGGACGGTCAAGAAGTCTTTAGGACGGTCAAGAAGTCATTGGACGGTCAAGAAGTCTTTAGGATAGTCAAGAATCCTTAGACGGTCAAGAAGTACTTAGGACGGTCTAGAAGTTCTATGGACGGTCAAGAAGTCCTAAGGACGGTCCAGAGTCCTTAGGACGGTCTAGAATCTTTAGGACGGTCAAGAAAACCTTAGGACGGTCAAAGAAGTACTTAGGACGGTCAAGAAGTCCTTAGGACGGTTAAGAAGTCCTAGGACGACAAGAAGTCCTTAGGTCGGTCAAGAAGTCCTTAGGACGGTCAAGAGGTCCTATGGACTGTCAAGAAGTCCTAAGGACAGTCAAGAAGTCCTTATGACGGTCAAGGTCCTATGGACAGTCAAGAAGTCCTAAGGACGGTCAAGAAGTCATGAGGACGCTCAAGAAGTCCTTAGGACGGTCAGAAGTCCTTAGGACGGTCAAGAAGTCTTTAGGACGGTCAAGAAGTCCTTAGGACGGTCAAGAAGTCTTTAGGACGGTCAAGAAGTATTTAGGACGTCAAGAAGTACTCAGGACGGTCTTGAGTTCTATGGACGGTCAAGAATCCTTAGGACGGTCAAGAAGTCCTTAGGACAGTAAAGAAGTCCTTAGGACGGTCAAGAGGTCCTATGGACGGTCAAGAAGTCTTTAGGACGGTCAAGAAGTCCTTAGGACGTCAAGAAGTCTTTAGGACGGTCAAGAAGTCTTTAGGACGGTCAAGAATACTTAGGACGGTCTTGAAGTTCTATGGACGGTCAAGAAGTCCTTAGGACTGTCAAGAAGTCCTAAGGAAGTCAAGAAGTCCTTAGGACGGTCAAGAAGTCCATACAGTAAAGAAGTCCTTAGGACGTCAAGAGGTCCTATGGACGGTCAAGAAGTCCTAAGACGGTCAAGAAGTCCTTAGGACGCTCAAGAGTCCTTAGGACGTCAAGAAGTCCTTAGGACGGTCAAGAAGTCTTTAGGACGGTCAAGAAGTCCTTTAGGACGGTCAAGAATCTTAGGACGGTCAGAAGTGCTTAGGACGGTCAAGAAGTCCTTAGGACGGTCAAGAAGTCCTTAGACGGTCAAGAAGTCTTTAGGACGGTCAGAAGTCCTTAGGACGGTGAAGAAGTCTTTAGGACGGTCAAGAGTCTATGGACGGTCCAAGAAGTCCTTAGACGCTCAAGAAGTCCGTAGGACGGTCAAGAATCCTTAGGACGGTCAAGAAGTCTTTAGGACGGTCAAAAGTCTTTAGGACGGTCAGAAGTCCTAAGGACGGTCAAGAAGTGCTAAGGACGTTCAAGAAGTCCTTAGTACGCTCAAGAATCCTTAGACGGTCAAGAAGTCTTTAGACGGTCAGAAGTCCTTAGGACGGTGAAGAAGTCTTAGGACGGTCAAGAAGTCCTTAGGACGGTAAAGAAGTACTTAGAACGGTATTAAAGTTTTATGGACGGTCAAGAATGCCTTAGGACGGTCACGAAGTCTTAAGGACGGTAAAGAAGTCTTAAGGACGTCAAGAAGTCCTTAGGACGGTCAAGAAGTCCTAAGGACGGTCCAAGAGGTCCTATGGACAGTCTAGAAGTCCTAAGGACGGTCAAGAAGTCATGAGGACGCTCAAGAAGTCCTTAGGACGGTCAAGAAGTCCTTTGGACGGTCAAGAATCTTTAGGACGGTCAGAAGTCCTTAGGACGGTCAAGAAGTCCTAAGGACAATCAGAAGTCTTTAGGACGGTCAAGAAGTCCTTAGGACGGTCAAGAAAACTTAGAACGGTCTTGAAGTTCTATGGACGGTCAGAGGTCCTATGGACGGTCAAGAAGTCCTAAGGACAATCAAGAAGTCTTTAGGACGGTCAAGATCCTTAGGACGGTCAAGAAAAACTTAGAACGGTCTTGAAGTTCTATGGACGGTCAGAGTCCTTAGACGGTCAAGAAGTACTTTGGACGGTCTTAAGTTCTATGGACGGTCAAGAAGTCCTTAGGACGGTCTAGAAATCTTTAGGACGTCAAGAAAACCTTAGGAACGGTCAAGAAGTACTTAGGACGGTCAAGAA